>RXON01004289.1:0-45861 GCA_009667805.1 Leptobrachium leishanense | reverse complement strand
TAAAGCTGACAGCCTGCAGTTAAAGCACATTGTGTTTGTTTCATTTCCAACTCCATTGTGGTGGTGTATAGAGCCAAAGATGTTAGAATTGTGTCCATGTCCCAATATTTCTGGACCTGACTATATAGCGGAATCAAAACTTTTGCCTAAAAAAATAGGCTTTTTGCTGCAAATGAAAAGAATAAATGGTTGAATAAAAAAATTATAAAAATGCTAATATTTTTTACATTGAATCCTATGGGATTCTCCTGTTTAAACCTGTAAAACTGAACCGCCAAAAATCTGGACATTTCGCCAGCATTTCGTTGCAGTTCAGAGTTCTCTGACTAGATTAACCATTACCTCTCACAATTTCACTGCCGCAGAAGGTCGCCGAATTGCGGCGTACTGTGGCATACTGCACAGTTCTCTCTGAATAGCTGAACTGCTACGAAATTCATCACTCTGTGCAATTCGGTGGCAATTCCGGCTCTTATTGAATAACCCCTTAAGTGTTTACTTTGAAAAAGCCACTAGAGAGCAGCAGAGTCCTTGACATAGGTCTTGCAAACTATATAAAAAAAAAAAACAACAAAATAAAAAGAAAGAAATCTTAGCATAGATTAAAATATGCAGTTCAGAAGTTAATTTATTATTAAAATGAGATTATCATAGCAAGTTGCTCAACCTTGCCTCTCCAGATATTTTGGAGTCAAATATCCCATGATGCTGAGTCACTCATTAAGTTGACAAAGCCTTATGGGAAACTTACAGGGTTTTTCAGAGAGAGGTGAAAACAAGGAGAATGATTGGAGAAGTGAGAATTCTAGGTCAAAATAGTCAAACCAAAAAAATTCTCCCATTTATCTCACTTTCTGAATCAGCTATTTGGTCTAGATTGTTCTCTTCTCCTGGCAATTCTCCTGGTTTTCACCTCTCTCTGAATAACTCTGATAGTTCTAAAACATCTGGAGCAGTGTTTCTCAATTCTGGTCCTCAGATCCCCCTAACAGGCCAGGTTTTAAGGATCACCTTGAGGAAATGCAGACTGAATCCTGCAATCACTGAGCAGCAAATCATATCACCTGTGCTGTGCTTCACCTATCCTGCAAACCTGGCCTGTTAGGGGACCTGACTGGAGGTCTGGAGGGACTGGAGTTGAGAAACACTGATTTGGAGGACCAAGTACAAGAATTCTTGATAACATTTTATTTCCAGGCTTAATACCTCAGAAAATAAGTGTTTACTTTAAAAAAGCCACTAGAGGGCAGCAGAGTCCTTGACATATGCATTGACCACCATAAAAAAAAGGAAGAATAAAATAAGTTAATTTATTATTAAAATGACATTATCATAGCACTGGCTGTTATAGGAGAAACAAGCACCTGCTGTGTTGATTAATTAGATACTGCTACACACAAGATACATTTGTTTGAGTACAAGATGAATATCTGTTACGGGGAAGTTGATGCATGGCAAATAAAGAAAAGAGAATAATTTATGTGCCACAAATATTAATGATGTTTTAGAAGCCAGTCTTTGGAACACCAACGTAAATGTAAAGATCTCCTGGAGCCAATTTATATAAATGTATTGTTGTTGTTGATCTTGTCTTTACAGACAATTAATAAAGTATGTGGCATGAGTCATTAAACCCCTTAAGGGGTTTTAATTTGCCGGCGAGGCGCACAGGTACGCCTCGCCGACAGGTGCCGTCGCGCAGCATTAATTTTGGGCCCTCCCCGCAGCCGGCGTGCAGTGCGCATCATTGGCTGCAGGGGATGGCTTGATTTCAGGCCGTCCCTGTGCAGCCAATGACGCGCACCACGAGTCAGCGCGCGCAGGCTATGGGGAGGGGCCGAGGCGGCCCCATTGAAGACAGCGGGGCGTACCTGCACGCCCCGCGTCTTCAAAGCCCACCCCCCACCAGGACGTCATGGAACGTCCTGCGGCGTTAAAGGGTTAATGGTTCTAAAAATAAAACACATAAAATAACAGGAATGCTTTTGGTCCCTGCAATTCTTCCCTCTCTATATTACAAAGATCCTTCAATGTGTTCTACACCAGTGGTTCCCAACTGCGGTCCTGAAGTACCGCTAACAGGTCAGGTTTTAAGGATCACCTTGGGGAAATGCAGACTGAATCCTGCAATCACTGAGCCGCGAATCATATCACCTGTGCTGAGCTTCAGATATCTGGCAAACATCGGGTGTTAGTGGGCCCTGAGGACCAGGGTTGGGAATCATTGTTCTACACTATCAGGTCTATTCACTAAAGGTGAAACTCAGGAGAATGACTGGAGAAGTGAAAATTCTAGCAGGGTTATTCAAAGAGAATCGAAAAGTCACCGCACATTTGGCGACTTTTCGTTCTCTTCAATTTGGTGCAATTCGGTGATCCCATTTCGGCGACCCTGCGCTGTATTCAGCAAGCACCACAGGGCCGCCATAATGCAGGGAAAAGCCGCCGCAAACCCGGCGAACACTCACCGCAAAACCCGGTGAACGCACACCGAAAGCCGCGAAAACATCTGGATTAACCCTGCCGAACACGCTGGAGAAACCCGAGCAGCCACGGATCACAGCGCAGAGCAGCCGCCGGAAAAACCCAACACCGCAGACGAAGGGAGTGAGAAAAAAAAAACAGTACGCTTGAATGTTTGAAAAGTGAAACGCTGTTTGCAAAGAAACTACAGAACGAAAAAGTCTGACATTTACATATAAGATCCAATGAATGATAATAAAAAGGGCTGTTACGGGAAAAAAGAAAAAGCGATTAAAAAAAAAAGGAAAAACTTTTTGCAAAAAAATCCCGAAAAATGCCTAAAAAATCTATAAATAAAGAAACTTTTTACTGCAGAATATTATAATAAAGGGTTTATTAGATATTGAATTAAAACGGGAATATTTTTAACATTGAAGCCTATGGGATTCTAATGAATAAACCTGCCGCATGAAACCCCCGAATGGCAGGGCATTTCGGCAACTTTTCACTGCTGGTTTTTGTTTTCTGAATAGACGAAGCATTGCTTCTCTATGGGGATGTCACTGCCCTCGAACAGGCACCGAACAGACACCGTATGTGCAGGCAATTCGCCAAGATTTGGCGATCTGCCGGCTCTCTGGATAGCCGAAAGGCCAGGAAAGGTAACCATATGCTGCCTGAATTTCAGAGTTCGGTTACCTTTCGGCCACTATTCGAATCGCTTTTGAATAACCCTGTAGGTCAAAATAGCCGAACCAGCAAAATTCTCCCATTTATCACACTTTCCAAATTGACTGTTTGGTCTAGATTCAGGGTTATTCAAAGAGGAATTTCGGTGATCTTTCGTTCCCTGCACTTCGGGGAATCAACTTCCCCGATCCTGCGGTGAATTCAGCATATATATGTAACATTAACAAGAAAGAGAGATCATGCCTACCTGCCAGAACCAACTACCTTGTAGTATACACAAGCTGGTCCTGAATAGCTCGAGGATAATGTTACCGCGATGGAACACTTCCAGGAAAACGCACAGAGCACCCGCAAAGACAGCCACTAGGAGAAGCAGGTGTATATGTACGTCCAGCATTGCTCTCCCATGCACGTGATAATAAAACAGGAACCCTGAAATCAGAAGGTGGTTTAGTGCAAGAATTTTTTAAAAAAAGCAGGTTTTGATAACTAAAGGAAGAGCAACTAGTAAAAGAAACGTCATCTGCGTGAAAAAGCGCCGCAATGTTTAAGATACATCAGGATATGGCCACTGTAAATACCTCTTCCAAGTGATAAGGATTCAGCTGGCATTACATGAAAAGTCCTGTCTTTGTTTACTGAAAACATACAGATGTATAAATAACACATGTATATACAATAACATCTTTCTATACTAGATGGCAAGTTCCTTCCCTGTGATTCCCAGTCACTGTTGTGAAGGTTTGCAATCTTCAATGTCTCTCGGAGACATTTAGGGCCATATTGCATTCATAACGCTAATGTTTGTGCTCACCTGTCTGAGAGTAAACGTTAACTTTGATGGCCCTAGCGCAGGCGCACCATATTACATTCCGGTCGCTAACAGGTTAAAAAAAACGTTAGCGATTCGGATCATGCGCTTTTCAGCGCGAGTTTACTGTACTTTGCGCTCCCTATGCTTAACATGGGGAGCGCAAAGTGTTAATTAGCGTTAGGAGTACAAAGTCCTACCGCTAATTACCGTCCTGCTGCAGTTAACATGAAAGTTAGCACCAGCTGTGGTTAACGGATTCCGCTTCTGCATCAGCGCCCGCAGAAAATTCCCCGAAAAATCAGATACTCACCTCCCATCCCGCTGTGGGAACGGCGGCTCCATCCACTCCGTCTTGCTGCCGAGAGCACAGAGAGACTGGGGGAGAAAGTCCCCCAGTCTCCCTCTCTAGGTCACTACGACAATCTGCCGGATCCAGCAGCGTTAGCCTCAATGGAGTCCTGACCTCTCCCAGATATACATCATCCAAGGACCCTCCTTTGTACCCCTCCCAGTGAACCCCCAAACTGCTTTTGGTTTAGTTAAATTTATTATTATTTATTAAGCGCCAACACATTCCGCAGCGCTGTACAAGATGTAATGGGTAAAGACGGACAATTCTACAATACATACAGGAGACAGGTCAGTATACCTGCCAGCAGATACAGGAGGATATGTGGACCCTATTCCCATGGGAATTTACAATCTAGATGGGTGAGGGGATTAGAAACAGGAGGGGGGGGACTGCAGTGATGAGTTAATGCAGGGAGAGGTGAGAACTGTTTTTGGGTAGGTCAGATGTCTTGTTACGGAGTCAGGTGGCAAGCTTCCCTAAATAGAAGGGTCTTTAGGGAGCGTTTAAATGAAGCCAGATTTGGGGACAGTCTGATATTGCGAGGAAGCGCGTTCCATAGGGTCAGCGCCGCACAAGAAAAGTCCTGCAATCTGGCATGTGAAGAGGTAATGATGGAGGATGCCAGGAGCAGGTCATTGTTGGATCGTAGGGGACGCGCTGGGGTGTATTTGGTGATTAGTGAGGACAGGTAGTAAACCCCTGTTGTGTCCTGTAACCTGCTTGATCTCATAATTCACTGCATCCCTAGGCTCACCCCCTGCATACATTGCACAGCTGACCGTGACATGCCGTGAGCATCCTGAGGCTTAGCGCTATGTTACGGCTCCGGCTGCTGTATTAGCGCCTGCACCGTAACATCACACTAAAACGGGGATGCTAAGGAGAAACCTGCAGGTGCAGGTTTTTCTCCTTAGCGCCCCGTTTTAGCGTGAGGTTTGTAATATGGCCCTCTGTGTTTGAGGATTGTGACCACGAACACCTGCACTTTAAGGAGGACCCTATTGGTTTTAGTATTTTTTTTATTGACCTATTTTATCACGTTTTCCCACTGGATTATTGCTATTTACGTGTGTGGACAGTTTCACGTATTTTTATTGCACTATTGATCGTCGTATATACGGATTTATAGTCTTACTTATTGGTGCGCTATATGGACTGTTCTGTCTTTTTATGGCCGATTGCTAAAATGCTTATTTTCCCAGACTGGATTTGAAGAGGCTTACATTAAATACATAAAAACCCACTAAGATTACTTTCTAAAGCAATGAGAGGAAAAAAAGGTACCTTCAATAAAGACAGCGATGGACAGCATCAACCTATCTATTGCTACAGGGACAACTTTGGTAGTGTGCGTGATAATGTCCACTATCCCCGAGATGCCGTAGAAGAGGTACATGGTGGAGTGCTGCCAATTCATCAGATGGCTCCATTGTTTTTCCTCATAATTGTACAATCTTAGGTGAGGCCCATCAGGCACAAATTGCTCAGCAATCATACCTGAAAAACATAAGACACTAAATATTACACATGAGTATTCAATCATTACCAGAATGCCTGCACCCAGCCTGGACGCGCACTTATCATACGGGTGCTTCTGAGATCGATGAACACAACATACACATTTCTGAGCAATCCACTTGACGACTGACCATCCTCTAGGGCAGTGCTTCCCAAACCTGTCTTCGGGACTCTCAACCAGGCCAGATTTTGTAGATCACCTTGCAGCAAATCATATCATCTGTGCTGAGCTTCACATATCTGGCAAACCTGGCATGTCAGCGGGTCCTGAGGACAGGTTTGGGAAACACTGCTTTATGGCAAGGGACAGGAATCTAGGGTCTCAAATCTTTTGGAACTCCAACGGCTGGCTGAGCATCATGTTAGATGTAGGTCCAACACATCTGGAGAGCCAAGGTGCGGAGTCCTGCTTTATGGTTTTGCAACTCTCCCTGTCACAGGTTAAAGTGGAGCGATCTGAATTTTTTATGTTGTGCTCAATTAAAGCTATGATGCTAATTATCCCAGCTAGCACTAGTCCCTTATCCATTTTGTTCCAATTGCGCAAAGATTCCTGCCTGACAACTTCAAGGACAAGGATTTGAGGCATCAGTGGACAGTTTCATGTTAGTAATACTATTAAAACATATGTAAGGTTTGAAAAATGGCCGTATATAAAAGACAACTCTCACCTTTCACAATTACTGTTTGTATTGGTCTGTGTTGACACCAGATTTTCCATACTGAGACTAAAGTGACAGGAGAGTGCTAGTATTTCTGCAACTCAGGGGGTGCGAGAGAGGAGGAACAGGGGTTAGTGAGGATTTATCACAGTCATGTTCACAGAACCCATGTGTTGGCAATTGTTATTTGTGTAGGAGAGGAGGTAATAGTATACCGGAATTCTCATTAAACTCTCACAGGGTTATTCAAAGATCTACGAATTGTGGCCGAAAGGTAACCGAACAGTGAAATTCAGCATAGGTTACCTTTCCTGGCCGTTCGGCTATTCAAAGAGCAGGCATTTCGCCAAATGTTGGCGAATTGCCTGCACAAACAGTGCCTGTTCGAGGGCCGTGAAATCCCCATAGAGAAGCAATGATTTTCGTCTATTCAGAGAACAAAAACCAGCAGTGAAAAGTTGCCGAAATGCCCTGCTGTTTGGTGGTTTCATGCAGCAGATTTATTCATTAGAATCCCATAGGCTTCAATGTCAAAAATATTCCCGTTTTAACTCAATATCTAATAAACCGTTGATTATAATATTCTGCAGTAAAAAGGCTCTTTATTTTTAAATTTCTTAGGATCTTTTAGGCATTTTTCAGTGGGAAAATTTTTTTCCCTTTTTTTTTTTTAACCCTTTCGCTGCTGAGCCTTTTCCCACCCCTGTGCTGAGCTCATTTTTACCGATTTCGCTCATCATGTTTAAACGTGTTTTGAAGCCTTATTTTAATATATGACCCAGACATATTATATATCGTTCTTTCCGGCAGACTGTGCAGATTCATAATATGTCATTATTATATGTATACGTTATGTTATGTCTGTTTATTATAACAAAAAATGCAATAAAATTAGAATTTTCAATAATTTACAATGTGTAAAGTGTTTTTTTTCACATTTTAAAATGCGATCGTTTGCGGCTATATTTTCTATGGGGTGCGCGTGTTAAAAAAATTAGAAATGAGGAATCGTTACTTTTTTTGGGGAAAATTCTGTGTTTTTTAGCAAACGCCCCCCATAGAAAAAATCGTTAGTGCAGCATCATTGTTCACATTATAATTGAAATGGGAACAATAATGTTGCACTAATAAATTAAAAAAGAAAAAAAAAAAATTTTTTTTTAATTTTTTTTTTACATTTTATTTTTATTTTGAATTTGTTTTTTTTACTTTTTACATGGTCATGTTTGGTATCATTGGAAAGGCCACGCTCTGGCCGTTCCAATGATAGCAAACATTAACCCCTAGCTGTCACGGATCAGGAGATAGGGGGTTCATTGGAACCCCCTATCTCCACTATAGGTGACAGCAAGGGGTTAATTTAAAAACTGGCGCCATCGCGCTCTGCGCGATGACGCCAGTCATTAGGGGGATATCCCGGAAGCTTGGCCGACATCCAAGATGTCGGCCAGCTCCGGGAGGGGACCGCGATACGGCGCATGTTGGCGCCATGTCGCGATCCAGCCCCCTAGGGGTTAAAGACAGCCGCCGCTTGGAAGGGGAGGCTGTGCCCTTCCAGGCGGTGCCTGCCTTTAATCGCTGGCCCGCACGGATGGGGAGGGGGAGAGGTCCGAAGGACCTCCCCCCCCTCCCCTTCAGGCACCTTCCCTGCAATGGCGGGGGGGGGGGGTGCCTGAAATAGACGTCATCGCGCATGCGCGATGACGCCTATCGTGCCCGCCGGGGTCCCGGAGGTTGGGCTGACATCGATGTCAGCCCACACCGGGGGGCCGAGCGATCAGCCGGAATACCGGCTGATCGCAGGCTGCTCCGCAGCGAAGTACCAATGCGGTTGGACGCGCTCAGCGCGTCCACCGCATTGAAGTGGTTAATCGTTTTTTCTTTCTGTAACAGCCCTTTTTATTATCGTTCATTGGACCTTATATGTAAATTTCAGACATTTTCGTTCTGTAGTTTCTCTGCAAACAGCGTTTCACTTTTCAAACATTCCAGCAAACTGTTTTTTTTTTCACTCCATTCGTCTGCGGTGCTGGGTTCAGTGACTGCTCGGGTTTCTCCGGCGTGTTCGGCGGGGTTAATCCAGAGATTTTTGCGGGTTTCGGTGTGCATTCACCGGGCTTTGCGGTGAGTGTTCGTTGGGTTTGCGGCGCCTTTACCCTGCAGTACGACAGCCATTTGGTGCTTGCTGAATACACCGCAGGGTCGCCGAAATGGGATCGCCAAATCGCACCGAATTGAAGAGAACGAAAAGTCTCCAAACATGCGGTGACTTTTTGATTCTCTTTGAATAACCGTGTTAGTTATAGAATTGATCTTCTATACATCAATAATGTATTCATTGCTCAATGAGATGTTGCATTAAATGTCACAATGTGCTTCATTTAATGCTTGAAAATCCAAAGAGAGGACCAGACAGAATAATTACAAAAGTGCCCATTTTCTGGACACACAAAAACAGCAATGTTTTAATGGTCACATCAATGTTTCTCTAGTCTTAAGAATGGATGCTGTCACAGAATGTTATTCTTTCTGTGTATCCGATTAATGGTCACTTTTGGAATTTCAGTACTTGGTCCTCTTTGGGTTTTCTGCTTGGGAGCTTGGCTGCTCTGGACCATCGAGCACTTTTTCCTGCCCCAGTGTGTGTATTCCAAATTAGATTTTTCCCTTTAAAACGTGAAACCATAAATTCCATAGCAATCTCAAGGCTGTCTCACCCCGGCGCCGGCGGCCCTGTGGTCCACACAGTCTGTCCACAGGCTTTGGATAAAAATAATGGCACTCCGTTTTTCCAAGATGCTGCTAAAACTTACCTATTAAAGCAAAGGCTGCTTTTGTTGCTCCTTCGATGATCTCCATCCTCTGCAACCCTACTTTAGATCCAGAGGAACAGACCTTCCTGTTCTTCCTGCACGCATGTTTGAAAGGGTATTTGACTGACCACCAGAAACCAAATATGAGGAAAAAGCTTCCCGGCAGAGCGTGCCCTTTAAAGTTTGCCATGTTTATTTGTGTACCTGGAAGATTTAATTAAAGAAATGAATTAATAGGTATGAGAGAAAAGGCATGGAATCTTTCACATCAATGCTAATGAGCTTTCATTTTTTCTTTGCTCCTTCACTCAACATCTCATTATTTACTCAAGTGCTAATACTTTTGCTCTTGCAACACAATCCCTTGAGATTATCAGGGTTATTCAGGGAGAGGTGAAAAACCAGGAGAATGACTGGAGAAGTGAAAATTCTAGGTCAAAATAGCCGATTTGGAAAGTGAGATAAATGGGAGAATTTTTCGGGTTTGGCCATTTTGACCTAGAATTTTCACTTCTCCAGTCATTCTCCTGGGTTTCACCTCTCTCTGAATAACCCTGTTGGTGCTCTATCATTTATTATGAAAGCATAGGATCCACTGATGCCAATACAGTAGTGTTAAATATTTCAGTAAAATATGACATGTCCAACTCAATAAAGCTTGTCATTTTGACCCAAATGGGCCAAGTCTGTGTTCCAAGCCACACAAAGCAGGTAGAAAAGAAACTTAAACTCGAGTTCTGTATCCACAGAACCAGTCAGTATATGATTGGCCGAAACTTACTGCCGGCCGGATCTTACTGCCAGCACATATACCGATTGGAGCTCTTACTGGTTCCCCAGCACCCATCTGTGGAAATCGTGGGTGGGCTGCCTTGGCCCTCCTAATGTTTGATAACTATGTTTCCCTTGAGGCTCTAAGATTACCTTAACATCTTAGAAGATGTAGTTTCAAAAAATCTGGAGGGCCACGGTTGCTGACCCCTTACCTGCAGGGTCATATGAGGTATCATTGCACAGGACAGAGTCTAGACATGACCATGTTTGTAAAAATAAAAGCTTAAATAAGATATTTCTTTTATGAAGTGGGCATGGTGCAATGTTTAGAATTTTATAAAAGACATTCAGTTAATGACATAATGTCAGATATGTGTTGCCTTTACACAACTTTAAACGTATAGAATATCGAAACCAAATATTGGCCTTCTGCCATAAAGGCTGTCGATTATCTCTATTTGCGAGGTATATGATCGGTGCCTGCAGGCATACGCATCGCGAGGTACAGTTGTGTTCAAAATTATTCAACCCCCACTGAAATTGAGTGTTTTGGCCAGTTTGACATTGATTTTGATCATTCAGTCATCTTGCTTACAATTAAATCAAAGAGGCACGTGTAGGTCAGACAAATATAACATAACATTTATAATGAAATAACCACAAATGTCTTTTCTGTGCTCACATCATTATCAGTTTTATTCAACCCCCAAGTGACATTCAATCTTAGTACTTAGTACAACATCCTTTTACAGTTATAACAGCTTTTAAACGTGAAGCATAGCTTGACACAAGTGTCTTGCAGCGATCTACGGGTATCTTCGCCCATTCGTCATGGGCAAAAGCCTCCAGTTCAGTCACATTCTTAGGCTTGCGCACTGCAACTGCTTTCTGTAAGTCCCACCAGAGGTTCTCAATCGGATTTAAGTCAGGTGACTGCGATGGCCACTCCAAAATGTTCCAGCCTTTAATCTGCAACCATGCTCTAGTGGACTTGGAGGTATGCTTGGGATCATTGTCCTGTTGAAAGGTCCAACGTCTCCCAAGCCTCAGGTTTGTGACGGACTGCATCACATTGTCATCCAATATCTCCTGGTACTGAAGAGAATTCATGGTACCTTGCACACGCTGAAGCTTCCCTGTACCTGCAGAAGCAAAACAGCCCCAAAGCATGATTGACCCCCCGCCATGCTTCACAGTAGGCAAGGTGTTCTTTTCTTCATAGGCCTTGTTCTTCCTCCTCCAAAAATAGCGTTGATGCATGGGCCCAAACAGTTCTAATTTTGTTTCATCAGTCCACAGAACACTATCCCAAAACTTCTGTGGTTTGTCCACATGACTTTTGGCATACTGCAGTCGACTCTTCTTATTCTTTGGAGACAGCAAGGGGGTGCGCCTGGGAGTTCTGGCATGTAGGCCTTCATTACGCAGTGTGCGCCGTATTGTCTGAGCTGAAACTTCAGTACCCACATCTGACAAATCTTTTCTCAGTTCCTCAGCAGTCACACGGGGACTTTTCTCCACTCTACGCTTCAGGTAGCGCACAGCAGTCGAAGTCAGCATCTTCTTTCTGCCACGACCAGGTAGCGTTTCAACAGTGCCCTTTGCCTTGAATTTGTGAATGATGCTTCCTATGGTCTCTCTTGGTATGTTTAACATCTTTGCAATCTTCTTATAGCCACTGCCCTTCCTGTGAAGAGTAATCACCTCTTCTCTTGTCTTCCTGGACCATTCTCTTGACTTCACCATGTTTGTAACCACACCAGTAAATGTCTAGAAGGAGCTGAGTATCACAGTCATTTTAAAGCTGCCTAATTGGTGCTTATTATGCTTTTATTGCTGCTCCGTGACATCCACAGGTGTTTTCAATACCTGATTGAAAACACTTGAATGAACCTCTGTTCTTCAGAGTGGTAGTCTTTAAGGGGTTGAATAATTGTGTCAATGAAGAATTCACAAAAGAAACATTTACTACTGTATTAAAAAACCAATTGATGTCATTTTAGTTGCATATGGTTCTTTAAAAAGTCCTTGTAGGATTTCATTCTGAATACAATTACAAATGTACACTAAATTCCCTAAAACCCTTTACAGCATTGGGGGTTGAATAATTTTGAACACAACTGTACATGATCGGCGCCAGTAGGCATACACAATGTGAGGTATATGATCGGCGCCTGTAGGCATACGCATCGCAAGGTATTTGATCGGCACCTGTAGGCATACGCATCGCAAGGTATTTGATCGGCGCCTGTAGGCATATGCATTGTGAGGTATTTGATCGGTGCCTGTAGGCATACGCATTGTGAGGTATTTGATCAGCGCCTGTAGGCATACGCATGGCGAGGTATATGATCGGAGCCTGTAGGCATACGCATGGCGAGGTATATGATCGGCGCCTGTAGGCATACGCATGGCAAGGTATATGATCGGCGCCTGTAGGCATACGCATAACCCTAAGCAGCTCCTTATTTCTGCCTCTATGATAAGTGAGCCAATATTAAAGGCCCAACTCATAATATTTGGGAGTGATACAGGCAGCAGCAATGCTACTGATAAATGCTACTGGAGTCCATTGGTGGTTTGTATGAGACCTGGACAAGATTGTGTGTAGGAGACCTAGTTGCAGGCTCACAGAAGGGTGGTGGAAAGAGAAGTTTGGAGAGCTATTTGTTCTCAGTGTCTTTCTTTTCGCAACAAGAGGAGGTAGGCCATCCTCTGTGTCGTGGGAGGAGGGGAAAGTGTTATATTATTGTGGGTACCTCAGACTGGGCCAGATGTTCACCTTCAAACAGGACATACTTGAAAACGAGAGAAATCTCAACGTATCCTTCCTGGTAAAATACTTTTTTAAATAAATAAACACGGCAATGAACCTAAACGAGACAGTCATGCCAATGCTAGAGTTCCTTAGGGACAAATCTGTGAATGTCCTTGAGTGCCCCAGCCAGAGTCTGGATCTCAACACAATGGAACATCTCTGGAAACATGTAAAAATTGGTGTCTATCGACCGCCCCATCCAAACTGGGCCTTAGAGTATCTACAGTGATGAATGGCAGAAACCACTAGCATCCAGCTGTGCAAAGCTTTTCACATCATCCGCAAAAAGACGCGAGGCTGTAATCACTAAAGGTCTGAATAATTAAATCAATGTGATTTTAGTCTTTTTAGGTTTAATACATTTGCAATGTTGTAAGGAATAAAAAAATCTGTTCTTGCTTTCTCATTACGATATGTTAATTGTAGATTGATGTGGAAAACAATTACGTCAACAATTTTAGCACAAGGCTGCAACGTAATAAAATTAGGGGTCTGAATACTTTCTGAACGCACTGCGTAGTTTTGTGCTCAGTAACAAAATTTGCTCTTGTACTTTGTGAAAATCAATGCGGTTTGTGTATCTGTTTGCAGAGCCGGAGCTGTGTCGTCCCATCCCTCCTGGCCCAGGAATGCCAGTATTTGCAAAAGCTGTATACAATACAATCAATAAATGGGGTTTCATTAAACTTACTGCTCATAGAATAAAAAGGACTCGTCACTGTAATGGTACAGCGTTAGTCAACGCGTCCTTAGCCAAGACACCACGCATGAAAGCTTTTACAGTATGTACATAATTTATCTGGATTATAAATCCTCCTCTGCTATTTAACTTTGTTATATAAAAATTATCATGGGGTGGGGCACTATTTTTGTATACAATCGGTAGAGAATAAAAAAAAAGTGAGCTTGAAAAGAACAGCTCTTTGGCCTTATTGTAAACGAGTTGCTACTAGTGGCTCGATAACTTGGGCGCTTACCGCTATTCCAAGGGGCAGCATTTAATACCCCCTACTTGGATCCTACCCCTACCCTAACTCAAACATCACCAGCCCCCGCTGCTACAAGCCTGGAATGTGTATCATCTGGAAACAGTGTTTTTTGCATCCTAAAATGCGTTGCTATCCATTCGTGAATGCTGATTGTTGGAGCCAAGAAAACAGATTTATTTTATGTATAGATAAATGTTACCATGGCCAGAATTCTACACGATAAACCACACATTCAGTGCTATGGAGGGGTCACCGGCTCACCTCTGCTCTATTCCTAAGATATTTCTGTAGCTGAGTTAACACATTTTTGCTATACCATTCGAAATGTGATTACGTGGACTCGGGACTTTTAAAATAATGTTTCAACATATATAGATTAGGCAGGATCAAGGGGTGGGTATCAGTGCTACCCATAATACTCAGCAATACATGAGATCCATCATTTGTCTCACTCTTTCCAGCAAGTGGTCCTGTGTCTGTCCATCTCCCAGGTAACTGTCATAACAATGACAAAAACAATCCGAAATCATTATGGTATTCTAGGATTATAAAGGATTCCATATCATAACTTCCTTACAAAAGTATAGCAGAAGACTTCTTCTTTTAAAGAGGCATTTGCCGACATTAAAATGAGGAGAACCTTGTTCATAGTTCAAACAGCTGTCAAGTGATCATCGCACTGATGACAATTACCCTGTCATTAACAGCTATATTTTGTTGTGGTTTTGCTGTAGGGGATCAGGTTTATCCTAGTCCTGAATTTCAGATTGTGTCTCGTCCCACCAACTGTCCTGATTCTATGTCTGCCCCTGTGTATTGCACACTTGTCTTGCTGACTGTACATGAACGTGCAACGAATGGAAATGTGTTTCAAGATTACCTCTGACGCACTGATCATAAAAGCTAAATAGCATTTATTGCTGTCCGGCGACATGCCCGTTCCTCTCCACATAAACTCAATAGCACTACCGTTTTTTGAGGCGCAGCGGAAAATCAGTGAACTTTGTAACTGCATTTAAAGAGATACTGTCAGCAGGAATGGAGTTTTATGTTCCTTTTATTTCCTATAAATTTCTAGCTGGTGTTTCAGCTCCTGCAGCCAATTCTCCTCCGATCGAAAGAGGTCTCTGTGAACCCTGATACGTCAGCAACATCTAAGGGAAGTGAAGTCTACAAGGCAGCAGCCCCTGTGTTTTCTGTTCTATTTCTACATATTAAGGTGAATTAGTCATCGACTCACATGATCCTAATGCTAGATGACACCATCACTCTACATAAGGAAGGGAGAGAGGGTAAGAGAATATATAACTGATGTACATTAAACCAGTGCTTGTCTGCACACCCTGAAATTATTTAGGTAAAGTTGGAAAAAAAAATCACTACAATGTGTCTACTCATGTATGAGGAACCTTCAATCATATCTGCACCTAAATGACTAACCAGAGAAAAGGCTGATAAAGGATATCTCCTCCCCCAATAAGTCTGTGTGTGCAGGTCACACCTGTACGTCTTTCACTATAGTCACGTTACAGATCTGACAGATAAGACCAGGAGCTTCCCACAGCATGTACGTGACAAAGCTCACAACCAGGAACAGAGGAGCTGAATGCTGTATACAGCAGCTGTGTGCACATGCACAAACAGGAGACAGAGATAATTATATAGTGTAACACACACACACTCCCACACACTCATATATAAAATTCTGATTATATATATATTATCATAATAAATATATATGTAACAGTTTGTGCAGCACATACCACTGACACCACCAAGCAGCTCATCCACGCCCTTGTAATCTCCCAACTTGACTACTGTAAATCTTTCAGCGGACCTCCCTCTCTCCCCCCTATAGTCCATCCTAAATGCCTCTGAGGCTCATCCACCTCACCCACCTCTTCTCTGCGAGTCCTTTCAATGGCTAGCCCCTACCCACTGCAGAATTCTATTCAAAATCCTCACTAACTCCTCTCCCCACTACCTGTCCTCACGAATCAGCAAATACACCCCAGCCTGTTCCTAAGATCAAACAGTGACCTACGCGTAGCTTCTCCCCGCATCACCTCTTCCCATGATAGACTGCAGGATTTCTCACGCGCAGCCCCCACTCTCTGGAACGCTCTCCCTCGTACTGTCAAGACTTTCCCAGAATTTCCCTTCCATCAAACACTCCCTTTTCCTCTGTAAACACAAGCCAGCCATACTCAAAGTAACCTCTCCTCTGCAAGAAAGCTTGATAAGGTATACTTCAATCAACACCTCTTTTTAGTAATATATATATATATTATATATATATATATATACACACACACACTATTTTCTTTTTTTTTCTTCCCTCCTTTTTTGATAGTTTAATTCTGTGCTGATTCTCAGTCTGCTCTGCTCCTCCTGTTTGTAAATACATTGCGTGACCAAATGGCGACCCCCCCCCCAAACTCTGTTTTTGCTTCATCCACAGTCACTCTGCACCACCATTTTTCCTCACTGCTGTCCCACCCAGCCCCTATCCTAATTATAGTCTCCTTTTCTCAGCTGCTTCAATCCTCGCTCAGTTTAACCCTATCATTAGCAGTAGGAAAACTTTACCTAACTTTACCTAAATAATTTCAGGGTGTGCAGACAAGCACTGGTTTAATGTACATCAGTTATATATTCTCTTACCCTCTCTCCCTTCCTTAAGTAGAGTGATGGTGTCATCTAGCATTAGGATCATGTGAGTCGATGACTAATTCACCTTAATATGTAGAAATAGAACAGAAAACACAGGGGCTGCTGCCTTGTAGACTTCACTTCCCTTAGATGTTGCTGACGTATCAGGGTTCACGGAGACCTCTTTCGATCGGAGGAGAATTGGCTGCAGGAGCTGAAACACCAGCTAGAAATTTATAGGAAATAAAAGGAACATAAAACTCCATTCCTGCTGACAGTATCTCTTTAAATGCAGTTACAAAGTTCACTGACTTTCCGCTGCGCCTCAAAAAACGGTAGTGCTATTGAGTTTATGTGGAGAGGAACGGGCATGTCGCCGGACAGCAATAAATACAGCTCATGCCACTGTACAGAGCACTGGTGAGACCTCACTTGCAGGGTTATCCAAAGAGATCCGAATTGCTTGAGAAAGGTAACCGAACGCTGAAAATCAGCGTTCGGTTACCTTTCCTGGCCATTCGGCTATCCAGAGAGCAGGCAATTCGCCAAATCCTGGCGAATTGATTGCACATACGGTGCCTGTTCGGTCCCTGTTCGAGGGCAGTGAAATCCCCATAGAGAAGCACTGCTTCGGCTATTCAGAGAACACAAACCAGCAGTGAAAGGTTCCCCTAATGTCCTGCCATTCGGTGGTTTCATTCGGCAAATTTATTCAGGAGAATCCCATAGGCTTCAATGTTAAAAATATTCCTGTTTTAATTCAATATCTAATAAACCGTTCATTATAAAATTCTGCAGCAAAAAGTCTCTTTATTTATAGATTTTTTAGGATAGTTTAAGCATTTTTCTGATTTTTTTTTTTTTTTTATTAAAAGTCCGATTTTTTTTTTTTTTTTTTTTTAGTTTACTTATTTTTTTTGTAACAGCCCTCTTTATTATCATTCCCTGGACCTCCTGTGAAAATTTCAGACATTTTCGCTCAGTAGTTTCTTTGCAAACAGCGTTTCTTTTTCCCAGATTCATACAAATGGTTTTTCTAATTTATTCACTGCCTCCTCTACGTCACAGCTGCTTCGGCTCTGTGTGATTCGGCTCCTTTTCGGCTCCTGTTCGGCTCCTGTTCGTCTTTTTCAAAGGTTAATCCAGATGTTTTTGCTTGTTTTCAGCGTGCATTCGGTTGGTTTTCGTCAGGTTTTCGGCAGCTTTTCCCTGCAATTCGGGGGCCCTGTGGTGCTTGCTGAATACACCGCAGGGTCACCGAAATGCAATCGGCAAAAGGAACCGAATTGAAGAGAACGAAAAGTCACCGAACGTGCGGTGACTTTTCGAATCTCTTTGGATAACCCTGTTGGAGTACTGTGTGCAGTACTGGAGACCATCAGGGTTATCCAAAGAGATTCGAAAAGTCACCGCACGTTCGGTGACTTTTCGTTCTCTTCAATTCGGTTCCTTTTGCCGATTGCATTTCGGTGACCCTGCGGTGTATTCAGCAAAGAGCACAGGGTCCCCGAATTGCAGGGAAAAGCTGCCGAAAACCTGACGAAAACTAACCGAATGCATGCTGAAAACAAGCAAAAACATCTGGATTAACCTTTGAAAAAGCCGAACAGGAGCCGAACAGGAGCCGAACAGGAGCCGAATCACACAGAGCCGAAGCAGCTGTGACGTAGAGGAGGCAGTGAATAAATTAGAAAAACCATTTGTATGAATCTGGGAAAAAGAAACGCTGTTTTGCAAAGAAACTACTGAGCGAAAATGTCTGAAATTTTCACAGGAGGTCCAGGGAATGATAATAAAGAGGGCTGTTACAAAAAAAAATAAGTTAACTGAAAAAAAAAAATAAAAAAAAATCGGACTTTTTAAAAAAAAAAAAAAAATCTGAAAAATGCTTAAAGTATCCTAAAAAATCTATAAATAAAGAGACTTTTTGCTGCAGAATTTTATAATAAACGGTTTATTAGATATTGAATTAAAATGGGAATATTTTTAACATTGAAGTCTATGGGATTCTCCTGAATAAAATTGTCGAATGAAACCACCGAATGGCAGGGCATTAGGGGAACCTTTCACTGCTGGTTTGTGTTCTCTGAATAGCCGAAGCAGTGCTTTTTCATGGGGATTTCACTGCCCTCGAACAGGAACCGAACAGGCACCGTATGTGCAGGCAATTCGCCAGGATTTGGCGAATTGCCTGCTCTCTGGATAGCCGAATGGCCAGGAAAGGTAACCGAATGCTGATTTTCAGCATTCGGTTACCTTTCTCAAGCAATTCGGATCTCTTTGGATAACCCTGCATATCTCCAAAAGGATATAGACATCTTAGAGAGAGTTCAGAGAAGGGCTACTAAAATGGTGTACGGCTTGAAGGAGAAAAGTTACCAGGAAAGGCTTAATGATCTTAACATGTACAGCTTGGAAAAAAGACGAGACAGAGGAGATATGATAGAAACATTTAAATACGTAAAGGGAATCCACAAGGTAGAGGAAGGGAGTATATTTAAAAGGAAACAAAATAGCAAAACAAGAGGACATAGTCTTAGATTAGAGGGGCAAAGGTTAAAAGTAACATCAGGAAGCATTATTTTACTGAGAGGGTGGTGGATACATGGAACAGTCTTCCAATAGAAGTGGTAGAGGCCAAAACAGTAATTGAATTTAAGCAGGCATGGGATAGGCATAAGGCTATCCTAAACAAAAGATAAATCCAGGTAAAGTATCCATGTAATTGGGCAGACTAGATGGGCCGAAAGGTTCTTATCTGCCGACATTTTTCTATGTTTCTATGTTTCTATGCCCAAGCTCTTGGTCTATCATTATGCATTGTCTGCCATACTCTCTCTGGTAATCATCTCCACACTCCCTCTGCTCCCTTTTTGTTTCACTTGCCTTAGTCCCTTAGATTGTAAGCTCACGGGATGTCTGGCTGATCACTTGTTTAAAGTGCTGCATTAGCAGGACGATTATCCTATGGGCAGGGCCGTCTGTTATGTTTTATTATGGCACCTGTCTGTGCTTACCCATTGTAAAGCGAAACGGAATCTGTTGGCGCTCTATAAGTACTTGTACCTGTAACTTAAGACATTCCTATTTAAGGAGGCCTACCATCCGACTCACTAAAAAACATCTCTTCCCCAACCAGTCCATCACTCTCACCTTGCAGTCCTCTCCTGTTTCTCACCCTCCAACCCTTTTAGATTGTAAGTGGGAATAGGGCCTTTGTTTCCAACTGTGTTGGTTTGTCAAATGTAGTCCTTTCTCAATGTATTGTAACACGGTCTATATACTGTACATTGTTCAACGCTGCGTAATATGTTGGCGCTATACAAATAATAATAATTAAAAAATTGGGACATTAACCTTTTCACTGCATAGCTATTACACAACCTTGAAAGCATAAAGAGGGGTTAATAAGTATAGTCTGTATTATTTTCTGATTTTTTTTTTTCTCTAATCAAAAATGGAAATTATAAGACTGTATATTTTTTCTTTTTGTTTTTCTTCACACTGATGTATTGACTTATCAGTTTATCTTTCAGAGGTTTCCGTTGAATAAAAGAAAAAAATATGAAGATATTGCATAGGACTAGCAGGGTTATCCAAAGAGATCCGAATTGCTTGAGAAAGGTAACCGAATGCTGAAAATCAGCATTCGGTTACCTTTCCTGGCCATTCGGCTATCCAGAGAGCAGGCAATACACCAAATCCTGGCGAATTGCCTGCACATACGGTGCCTGTTCGGTCCCTGTTCGAGGGCAGTGAAATCCCATAGAGAAGCACTGCTTCGGCTATTCAGAGAACACAAACCAGCAGTGAAAGGTTCCCCTAATGTCCTGCCATTCGGTGGTTTCATTCGGCAAATTTATTCAGGAGAATCCCATAGACTTCAATGTTAAAAATATTCCCGTTTTAATTCAATATCTAATAAACCGTTCATTATAAAATTCTGCAGCAAAAAGTCTCTTTATTTATAGATTTTTTAGGATACTTTAAGCATTTTTCAGATTTTTTTTTTTTTTTTTAGAAAGTCCGATTTTTTTTTTTTTTTTTTTCAGTTACTTATTTTTTCTGTAACAGCCCTCTTTATTATCATTCCCTGGACCTCCTGTGAAAATTTCAGACATTTTCGCTCAGTAGTTTCTTTGCAAACAGCGTTTCTTTTTCCCAGATTCATACAAATGGTTTTTCTAATTTATTCACTGCCTCCTCTACGTCACAACTGCTTCGGCTCTGTGTGATTCGGCTCCTTTTCGGCTCCTGTTCGGCTCCTGTTCGGCTCATGTTCGGTTTTTTCGAAGGTTAATCCAGATGTTTTTGCTTGTTTTCAGCGTGCATTCGGTTAGTTTTCGTCAGGTTTTCGGCAGCTTTTCCCTGCAATTCGGGGACCCTGTGCTCTTTGCTGAATACACCGCAGGGTCACCGAAATGCAATCGGCAAAAGGAACCGAATTGAAGAGAACGAAAAGTCACCGAACGTGCGGTGACTTTTCGAATCTCTTTGGATAACCCTGATAGGTGTCGGCAACCTAATATCCCATGAGACTGGACCGAGTAACCCTTTAGAGAGTTAGTAGCCATTGTGCACACCTTCCACAAACTCAATATAAAAAAGGCATTTCCCTGCATATTTTGAGAGATGACATGTCTACGTTAAAACACTCTAGCTGTCCAGGGAGGTAAAATATGGCAAATAAAGTACGTAGAGAGGGCGAGTACATTGTCACTAAGGAATAATGCAGTGATTGGACTGGGAAACGGACGCAAAAGATCTTGAGGGAGCAGGTCATGATCCCAACATGCTCATTCTAAACTGCGTACAATGTCATTATGGCATCCTTGTTTTTATTTTACAATAACTATACTCTAAATAAAAAACATTTTTGAAAGAACAGGCCGATATTTTACCCCAAAAGAATTAAAACAACAGAGAAACGGGGGTGTAAATGCCCCAACCACTTCTCTGCAGAGTAACATTCTGCAATGCTTCAGTTTTAGATGAAGCAGTGCGGACGTATGTATTGCGTCATCTCCTCGCACTTGCTCCTGGCGTAGGAATTGAGAAGGTGCGTAACAGCTGCAGCATTCTTTGGCAGTCTACAGTGAACAATGACGCTGCAATTGAACAAAAAACATTTTTTGTTTTTCCAGTTTACATGGTCATGTTTGGTATCAGTGGAAAAACTAGACCCAAGCCTGTCCATAACTCACGTCACTTAATGAGGTGTACAGAAGCAGAGACAGGGGTCCAGAATGAACCATTACTCTATGCATAGTAAAACTCTAAATTACACACTGCATCAACTTTACCTCCTTGAGCTGGCATTGTTCACTTTATAAGCAAAGCAGTGGCTACCAAAAATGCTTCAACCAAGTACTGACACTCTTTCACTGTGACCTCCCAAGTAACATTGAGTAGTCTCTCTGGACTCTTGTCCTACCAAAGGCTCTTAAAACGCTTGTTACTAACGACCATTGATTTAGCTGCTTCTCTGCGATGACATGCAGTGTTGTAGTAGCTGTGGCGGGGGAACTGGGTGGAGTGTTGTAGTAGCTGTGGCACTGGGTGGAGTGTTGTAGTAGCTGTGGCACTGGGTGGAGTGTTGTAGTAGCCGTGGCGGGACGGCACTGGGTGCAGTGTTCTAGTAGCCATGGCGGTATGGCACTGGGTGCAGTGTTCTAGTAGGCATGGCGGGATGGCAGTGGGTGCAGTGTTCTAGTAGCCATGGCGGGATGGCACTGGGTGCAGTGTTCTAGTAGCCATGGCGGGATGGCACTGGGTGCAGTGTTCTAGTAGCCATGGCGGGATGGCACTGGGTGCAGTGTTCTAGTAGCCATGGCGGGATGGCACTGGGTGCAGTGTTCTAGTAGCCATGGCGGAATGGCACTGGGTGCAGTGTTCTAGTAGCTGTGGAGGGATGGCACTGGGTGCAGTCAGGCCCGGATTAACAACTATGCAGAGTAGGCATGTGCCAACAGGCGCCTGCCACAAGGGGTTGACTTGCTGTGTAAAAAAAAAAAAAAAATTAAAAGAAGGTTGTTGTTTGTTTGTGTTTTTTTTTAACAATTTACAATCATGTAGAGCACTGTATCTCTGGAGGCCTAAGGGCTAGAGAGACATATGAGGTATCATTGGTTTACGTCCTTTCCAGTGATACAAAAACAGGTTAGATTTTTGCAAAAATAAAATAGAAAAATATTTTATTTCTTGTTTTTTTTTAACGCAACTCTATTATTCAGTTTGAGATTAAAAAGTGAACAGTGGTGCTGCACTAACTCACCTTCTCATTTCCCACACTGCCAACAAGTGTGGAGCTGATAATACAACAATTTCAGCGACAATCTAGACCGTGGCACTGCAGTGAGGACACAGGGGGACTTTGAAACCTGCATTTCTGAATTGTACACTGCACAAGGTTAAGCAAGGCATCATTGCAAAGGTCAGTGTCTGGTCTTTACATGGTCATGTTTGGTATCATTGTAATGTGTAAAAATAAATTGCAAAAAGTAAATGCAAAATGTATTTTTTTCTTTCTACGGCAGAGGCAACATATGCTTTTACATATAAAACAAACAATGCCACTGTACTAACGCAACTAAGCCAACAGATTTTGCCCCTTCTTTTGATTTGATCGCAGAGAGAAACTGTTTTTCAGTTTTTTTAAATATTTTTTTAATTTTTTTGTTTACTTCAAAACAAAAAATTAAAAAGTAATGTCATGTTTCTTTTATTTGGGTGGGGGCTCCACATTTCTGTGCCTACAGGCTGCTGAGATGCAAATCTGGCCCTGCTTGCAGTGTTGTAGTAGCTGGGTAGGGCTGGCACTGGGTGCAGTGTTGTAGTAGCTGGGTAGGGCTGGCACTGGGTGCAGTGTTGTAGTAGCTGTGGAGAGATGGTGCTGGGTGCAGTGTTGTAGTAGCTGTGGAGAGATGGCGCTGGGTGCAGTGTTGTAGCTGTGGAGGGATGGCGCTGGGTGCATCGTTGTAGTAGCTGTGGAGGGATGGCGCTGGGTGCAGTGTTGTAGCTGTGGAGGGATGGCACTGGGTGCAGTGTTGTAGTAGCTGTGGAGGGATGGCGCTGGGTGCAGTGTTGTAGTAGCTGTGAAGGGCTGGCGCTGGGTGCAGTGTTGTAGTAGCTGTGAAGGGCTGGCGCTGGGTGCAGTGTTGTAGTAGCTGTGGAGGGATGGCGCTGGGTGCAGTGTTGTAGCTGTGGAGGGATGGCACTGGGTGCAGTGTTGTACTAGCTGTGGAGGGATGGCACTGGGTGCAGTGTTGTAGTAGCTGTGTGTGAGGGATGGCGCTGGTTGCAGTGTTGTAGTAGCTGTGGAGGGATGGCACTGGGTGCAGTGTTGTAGTAGCTGTGGAGGGATGGCGCTGGTGCAGTGTTGTAGTAGCTGTGGAGGGATGGCGCTGGGTGCAGTGTTGTAGCTGTGGAGGGATGGCACTGGGTGCAGTGTTGTAGCTGTGGAGGGATGGCGCTGGGTGCAGTGATGTAGTAGCTGTGGAGGGATGGCGCTGAGTGGAGTGTTGTAGCTGTGGAGGGCTGGCGCTGGGTGCAGTGTTGTAGTAGCTGTGTGTGGAGGGATGGCGCTGGGTGCAGTGTTGTAGTAGCTGTGGAGGGATGGCACTGGGTGCAGTGTTGTAGCTGTGGAGGGATGGCACTGGGTGCAGTGTTGTAGCTGTGGAGGGCTGGCGCTGGGTGCAGTGTTGTAGTAGCTGTGGAGGATGGTGCTGGGTGCAGTGTTGTAGCTGTGGAGGGCTGACGCTGGGTGCAGTGTTGTAGTAGCTGTGGAGGGATGGTGCTGGGTGCAGTGTTGTAGTAGCTGTGGAGGGCTGGGTATAGTGTTGTAGTAGCTGTGGAGGGCTGGCACTGGGTGCGGTGTTGGGGTAGTTTTAGGGTTTATTGGGGCAGTTTCTCCCCCTTGGCTCACCTGCAGGCTGTGTGTGGGGGCAGCGGGTCCTGTGAGCGCCTCGGAGTGCCTGGCAGCGGGGTTCCCTCTCCCAGTGTCCCCTCTCTCTCCACACGCCTTTAGTTTCCGCCCGCGGAGACCAGGGAGATCATCCCGAGAGCGAACATCAGCCGAGCTCCGGCTAACTGTGCGGGTAAGCAACAGGCATCACACTGCTGATTGGCCGAAGCAGCCAGAGGTGGGAGCCGACTGCATGCTGCGATTGGATCTCTGGGCAATCTGTCACACAGGCTATGTGTTCCACGTGTACGGTTTCCCCTGGCGGCCCATATTAGGTACTGCAGCTCCCATAGGGAATCATTGAGATGCTGAGCGAGCTGGCCGGGGATGGGAGCGAGGAGGACGTGAATCCAGGGAGAGGAAGCATGGGGGATTCCTGGAGCTCTGCTGGATGGAGGGGGCGAGGCCAAGCAACTCCAGATGTGATAATGTGTGTGCATGCAGGGGCTGTAATAATGTGCGTGCATGCATGGGATGTGACCATGTGTGTGCATGTAGTGATGTGACCATGTGTGTGCATGTAGTGATGTGACCATGTGTGTGCATGCAGGGGGATGTGACCATGTGTGTGCATGTAGTGATGTGACCATGTGTGTGCATGCAGGGGGATGTGACCATGTGTGTGCATGTAGTGATGTGACCATGTGTGTGCATGCAGGGGGATGTGACCATGTGTGTGCATGCAGGGGATGTGACCATGTGTGTGCATGTAGTGATGTGACCATGTGTGTGCATGCAGGGGGATGTGACCATGTGTGTGCATGCAGGGGATGTGACCATGTAGTGATGTGACCATGTGTGTGCATGCAGGGGGATGTGACCATGTGTGTGCATGCAGGGGATGTGACCATGTTGTGCATGTAGTGATGTGACCATGTGTGTGCATGCAGGGGGATGTGACCATGTGTGTGCATGTAGTGATGTGACCATGTGTGTGCATGCAGGGGGATGTGACCATGTGTGTGCATGTAGTGATGTGACCATGTGTGTGCATGCAGGGGGATGTGACCATGTGTGTGCATGCAGGGGGATGTGACCATGTGTGTGCATGCAGGGGATGTGACCATGTGTGTGCATGCAGGGGATGTGATCATGTGTGTGCATGCAGGGGGATGTGACCATGTGTGTGCATGCAGGGGATGTGATCATGTGTGTGCATGCATGGGCTGTGATCGTGTGTGTGCATGCATGGGCTGTGATCGTGTGTGTGCATGCAGGGGATGTGATCATGTGTGTGCATGCATGGGCTGTGATTGTGTGTGTGCATGCAGGGGATGTGATTATGCATGCGCATGTAGGGATGTGACCATGTGTGTGCATGCAGGGATGTGGTCATGTGTGTGCATGCAGGGATGTGGTCATGTGTGTGCATGCAGGGATGTGGTCATGTGTGTGCATGCAGGAGCTGAGACTTTAGAGTCTATTCCCACTGTATCCCATTGTACAGCGCTAAGGAATTGTTTGCGCTCTATTAATACTTGAAGCTGTAACAATTCACTAACTTTGCAACTGAATTGCACAGAAAGGTGAATTTCACAGTTCGTTGCGATATCGGGACAATTCAACTATTCACTAAAATGTCCATTTGCCAAAATATGGTGCAGTTTGCCGCCGTTCGGAGATCTTCGGTAGCTGTGAAATTGTCCCATAGAGAAGTAATGGTTCGTCTATTCAGAAAACCAAATTGCACCGAAATGTAATGATCAAGCTTCTGCCAATCATAATATAGCAGCCAAAATAATTTTTCGTTTGGGGTTGTTTTCTTGTTATGTATTGTGTCTTGTATAAAAAAAAGTTAATATTCCAATTTTGAAATGTGTTGTGTAGGTTAGAATGAGTAAACTTTTTGCTGACTAGTGACAAAGCTAAAATAAAAGGCATAAAACCCGTCGCAGGAGCAATAAGCGGGGACAAAATATCGAACATTTACTCCTATAAAAAAAACACTATAATATTACATTTTATTAGTTATGCATTCTATTCATCCCAGCTTGTGATTACTGGTTAATAAATTATTCCATGCAAGCGCAGCTGTGTTTATTGCTACAGCAATACCTATGCAATTTATGTACAAAGGAAATGCTTTGTAATAAACAAAACAATCTCCAGCACCTGGAAGAGGAAAGCATGAAAATAAAAGCTACTGGATTTCGGTGTGAACTTCATAATAAGCACCTGGTCTTCATTATTACTTTAAACGTTATTAATTTTTTACCAATTGGTTCTTTCATGATTTGATTATTGGATTGCAAGCTGTAAGTATCTAAGCATTAACTCCTGCAATACTAAATGATTTTCAATAAAACCACTGGTAGGAGCTGGTGGTTTTATGGAAAATCACTTTCTTCTACTCACACAGTAAATATATACAGACATGTCTATACTCTATAGCAGTGGCTCCCAACCACGGTCCTCAAGTTCCCCTAACAGGTCAGGTTTTAAGGATCACCTTGGGGAAAGGCAGTCTGAATCCTGCAATCACTGAGCATCAAATCATATCACCTGTGCTGTGCTTCGGATATCTGGAAAACCTCACCTGTTGGGGGTACTTGGGAACCACTGCTCTATACGATCACTGTAGGTAAGCCCTATTTGACAGAGCACTCCCTCTGCTGGCCACAAACCAATGTTTCATGTACATTACAGCATGGACTCCGTGTCTCCCTGAATGGGAAAATGGATCTCAAACAATTTCAACACATCGCTCTCTTGTTCAATGTGTTGAAACTTTATGGACATACTCTGGAGCCTATTTGCAAATTAATTTTATTTGCAAGAAACAAAATTTCTTTCATTGCTCCAAAATAAGACCAGATCGCGTATGCTCAATCTCGGGGCACCTGCAGGTGCTTCTGAACATCAGGTATACTCGATGATGGTAGTGAAGGAAATAAGCTGAAATATCTATTTTCCATGTTACAATAGTTTGGAAGCCGATGTTTAAACCAGTCGTATGTATGGAGCAGTATTTTCCAGACCTAAACACTCGGAAGAGGTCAATTAACCCTTTTTCCTCCAGGCTGCTGTTGGTCCTGCACAAGTCATGATCCTGCTTGATATTGGGAGATTTACTGTTATGAATCCTTTAATACCTTCTGGGGGACAGAGTTATGCTGTTAGTATAAATTTTCTTTACCCATGTGAATGTCAAATTACCAAGAGTTGGCTAAGTTGAGGAAAAGTTCTTGGAAATATTAAAAGATAGGAAGTCAGATTTTTTTTTTTCCAAAATGAGCTCACGTAAAGAAAATTATCTAAATTGCAGAAATATGTCATTAAATGGTCATCTGTTTGCACCATAGTATATCTTCCAGAAATAGAACTGATATCTTTGATAACCACCATCAAATCTTAATTCACTGTAATACATATATGTGTTTATGCATAATCCCTTAAACACGTTTTTTTTAATGTAATTGCGCTATCATTAAAGAACAAGCGTAAGGAGAGCTTCCTGCGGCTCAGAATGGTTGAAGTGCTGCCACACAAGACAGGTATTGCGAGCACACACAGACAATCCCTGTCTACAAAGACAGACACACTTTCAAATAGCTATCATTGCATACATGCAGTCCCCATATACACAACATATTGCTCAACGTGCATCAGTAGTTTACCAATGCGTGTAGACTAGGGATGTGCGTTTCGATTGAGTGAAAAAAACGAATCGGTCCGATTCGGTGCTTCGGATTTGGCCGATTTTCCGAATCGGATCAGATCTGAAAACGTCCGATACGAAAAGATTTCCGATACGAAACAAAATAATTTTGTAATTTCGGATGGACGTGAAATGTGTAATATTGCAAGTCATTTTCGTTCCATTCGTGATTTCGGTTACATTTCGAACATCGTATTTTCGGTTCCATTGCTGATTCCATATTTTCTTATGAATATGCATTGCACAACTTTATTTAATCATATTAAAATAGTATGAAAGGAACAAAATGATTTAAAAAACGCAAAACTGACCCAAATGGTCTGACTTTAAAAATAAAAACCAGAACAAAAGGTTTTAAAATGAAAAAAAGTTCATCAAAATTATTTGAGACGAAAAAAAAAAAAAACAGAAACAAATAAAATGATTTAAAACAGGGGCGTGGTCTGGCCAAGCAACGAGATGGCTGCCTGATTTGAGAGCTCCTGCCTAACCCCGCTCGTTCTAAGCTCACACAAGCTCCCAACACCCAAATTTTTTTCCAAAGTACCCCCCTGGAGTACCGGATATGCCCAGACAGAAGTCAGTTTGTCGCACAGTCCAGAAGGACATCGCAGAGTTCTTCCTCCAACTTTCAGAGTCGGGGCGCGAGGAGGCCGCTAAGATGGCGGCGCCATCTTTGCCAGCATCTCCGGGAGGGGAACCCTGCACGAGGCGAGACATCCACGAATTACGCCAAGTACCGTTAACAGTAAAAGACGATCTCCAGGCGGATCTCAGAGCTGGTCTTGAGGGCCTGCGGGCAGACATTGGGATGCTCGGGACTAGGACGGAGGCCCTGGAGCAGCGGCTGGAGGCGGTGGATTCAGAACAGGCTGCAGCCCGAGATGACCTGCATGTAATGGCAGCTAAATACTCAGATTTGCAGGAGGCCATGGAAGATTTAGACAACCTCTCCCGCCGTTCCAACCTCCGTCTTAGGGACATACCAGAGATGGTGCTGGAACTTCGGGCCTTCCTCCCTGACGCCCCAGACCACGATTTATCCCTGGACCGGATACACCGCACCTTGCGCCCCCACCCAGGCCATAATGATCCACCGCGGGACGTTGTGCTTTGTTGCCGCCATTATCCCGCCAAGGAAGCAGTGCCGCGGGCGGCCCGAGATGGCTCCCCCTTGATTGAGGGGGTCACCCCGCAAATCTTTAGTGACCTGGCGCCATCCACGCTCCAGAAACGGAGAGTGCTGCGACCCCTCACGGATCTTCTTCGGGGCCGGCAGATACACTACCGGTGGGGCTTTCCATTCCGCCTCATGGTTCCTCATAAGGGTGGTCTCCTTTCGCTCTGCTCCCCTGCGGACGCCCCACGTCTCTAGATGTCCCAATGCCGGATGATTTGTTTGATCAAAATCGAGAAGGTGAAGGTTTGGGCCTCCCTGGACAGCGGCCACGGGCCCCCCGTAACTGACTCCCCCGCCTTGAGAGTTCATACCCTACTTGGATCCCCCTTCCCGTCTCCCTGCCTGAAGATGTGAGATGGAGTGTTTTTTTGTTCGTTTTGTGTGTTTGTTTCTTTTTCCTTTTTTGTTATCATTATTTTGATATGGTGGCCCCATTTTAAGCCCAACCCTGCACCCCACAACTGCTTGATTTTGGTGTGGGAGATGTCTCATGCTGAGGATTGTTTTACGCTCAAGACTGCAGTACGGATCTGGCGTGGGAAATGTCTTGTGCGTGTGACTACCGCCTTGACTTTGTGTGGGTCCGGTTCTACGTACAAAACAAATACCTTGCCTGCACGTGGGAAAGGTTTTGCGCACGTGACTGCTGCCCAGACCTTTGGCAGGACAGGTTTTGCCCACGAGTCTGGTGTTTGATTACCCATGGATCCCGTTTTACGCACCTGTCATATACCTCGATCTCATGTGGGAATTGATTTGCGCACGTGACTCATGGCCGGACCCTCCGTGAAAATTGTAATATGCACATGATTCTTGCCTATAATTGGTGCGGGACCAAGTTTACCCACGCAGCTCATACCTTGATCTTACGGGGGACAGGTTTTGTGCACGTGTCTGCTGCCCGAGATTTTTGGTGAGAAATGTTCTGCCCACGGGTCGGATGTTCGACCCCCTATGGAAACGGTCTTACGCGCATGTCACCTGCCTTGTCTCTAGGTGGGGAATGTTTTGTCAGTGCACACGACTCATGCCTGAGACCTCTGTGGGAAATGTTTTGCACCCATGACTGCTGCCTTGATTTTATGCGGGACTTGCTTTCCGCCCACGGAAATTCTCTTGTGGGAACTGTTTGGTGCACGAGACTACTGCCCGAATTGCTGGTGGAACTGTTCTGCTCACGGGTCGGTTATTTGATTCCCAATAGAAAACGGTTTGCACGCATGCCACTTGCCTTGACTCTTTGTGGGAAATGTTTTGTGCGCGTGACTCCTGCCTGAGACCTATGTGGGACATGTTTTGCGCATGACTGCTGCCTTGATTTTGCTCAGGACCGGTTTTACGCCCGCGGTCACGTGACTAATGCCTGAACCCATGGGGGTACTGTTTTGCCCACAGGTCCACTGTTTGATTCCCAATGGTGAATGTTTTGCGCGCAGGCCCACTATCTCGCCTTTCTGTTGGACATGCTTTGTGCACGAACATCATGCCTGGCTACTCTAAGGGACATCGTTTTGCGTTCATGATCACTGCCGGGGTTTTGCACAGGACAGGGTTTTATACTTCCACATAGCATAAGGTTTAGCGCACAGGTCACATGCCTTGATAGTATGCGAGAAATGTTTTGCGCACATGTCACCAGCCTTGCGTTTTTGAGGGAAATGCAATGTGTATCTGCTTACTGCCTTGACCTTGTACGGGCGGGTCTTACGCACGGGTCAAATATCCTGCTCTTCTGCGGAACCTGCTTTACCCACGTGCTTAATACACGGCTTTTCTGTGGGAGCTGTTTTGCGCACACGTTTACTGTCTTGATTTTATGCGACTAAGCTTTTATGCACATGATACATATACTGTCCTTATGTAGGACACATTTTGCGTGCATGACTACTGTCTGGGTTTCAAGTGGGAAATGTTTTGCCGAATAAGGTTTTGTGCCTGTAGCCAGGAACAGGATTTTCTGTGGGAAATGTTTTGCGCACATGACTGATACCTTGCTTTGACGAGGTTGCGGTCTTGGATTTTATAAGGCACATACCCTGCAAGTATGGAGGTGACGATTTGCGCGCGTGACTCCTACCTGGATACCATGTGGGGATTGTTTTGTACACGGAATTAATGCTCGGACTTTCGGGGGGAAATGTTTTGCATACGGGAAGGTCGCCTTGATTCGCGCTGAGATGCGTAATGTGTACAAGGCGTATCCTTTACCTTGATGAAAGAAATGTATTGTACCCCTGACTGGTGTTTTGGGCGGGAACTGTTTGATGCAAATGCGTGTTGCCTTAAACCCCTGAGGATGCTATCTCGGACCTGTTTTACGCCCCTGCTTCGTGCAAGGCTAGCAGCGGGGCAATGTTCTAGACCTGAGGCTCTTGAATTGACGTGATGTCAGCGGGGGTTCGGGTGGGTTGTGTTAGGGTTTTTTTCTCTCTTTTTCTCCTTCATCTCCCTTCTTCTATTGGAAGCTAGTCTGGTTTAGGGTCTCAGAAGCTGGGCTCATGCCTTTTAAGTTGATGGTGATTGGGTTGGACCCGCAATGTGGGGGGAAGCGGAGGGGTCATATTTTGGGCCCATCATGTCTCTTCTGTTTACGGTGAGAAAGGTTTGCCCCTCGTGGCCCATACATTGGGGCTTGAGTGCCTCCGGTGGGGACCTGTCTGGAATGGGGGGTGGGGGGAGTGGGGGCATCGGACTGCCTAGGGTGTTCCGACCGAGACCCCTGGGTGTTTGTGTGCAGTACAGTACAAGATGCATCCTGGTAGCAAAATGTAGTTTTCATTTTGGATCAGGGCGGCTATCTTGAGCTCGTCGTTCCTTCCCTCCATATTCCCTTTGGTGGTGACGTGAGATTTGACCTCCTACCCACCTGACGCTGTGCGTCCTCCACTTTCTTTTTTTTTTGTTTAATATCTTTTTATTTTGTATACACAGGAATACTTTCCAAACACAGGAATTCACAGTACACCAAAGTTATACAAGACCGTACAGTTTTCAATATACTACGGTGTATACATATATAATAAACATTTAACACGACCATGTATCTTAATGTGGTAAAATCCTAAATTAGAAAAAGGTCATCGGGATGGGTACGAAACTGTGACTCAAGGGTAAAAAGGGGGTATAACAGGGGATAAAACGATGCAATACACACCCATCTCACAATGTTCATGTTGATATTTCGGGTCCATAGCATAGAAGTCTAAGCAACAAAACACACGATTCAGTATTTCACTTACGTCTTAGCATTTCTAATATAGTACTATAAAGTATACGGCATTCAGATATTATGCCTACAACAAATTCTTACTGGTGACTCTGCGGGACATCTGGTGATTTTGATTTCCTTTTGGCTAAAAAATCGGACCACCAATACCATAAAGCGAAGTACTTATCATATTTGTTTTCTAAAGAGAAGCACTGTTCCTCCATCTCACGGACCCCCTCCACCGCCGTATCCATTCTGTAATAGTAGGTGGGTCTGTAGATTGCCATTTTTTAGGGATTTGGGCTTTTGCCACATTGAATAGTTGGATTGCTAACGATTTTCTATAGGTAAGGGATGAAAGGGGGACCAAATGAAAAAGTGCCACTTGGGGAGATGGTAGAAGTGCCAGATCAGTGATTTCATTTATTATCCGGAAGATGGATTCCCAATAGGGTTTAATAAGTGGACAAGTCCACCAGATATGTAAGAGAGTACCTGGTGACGAGGTACATCTCCAGCATTGGTCAGTGGTAGTTGGAAAGATTCTTTGTAGTCTAGTCGGTGTTAGGTACCACCTGGATAGGAACTTATAGTGGGACTGTTGTATATGTAGACTTCTAGAGGCATGTGCCGCAGTCTGAAAAATTTTGCCACAGTCATCCTCCGATATGGGTTCTATAAGTTCATTATTCCATTTCTTGGCATAGGTCGGCAATGTTGGGGTGGAAGCATCTAATAATGTGCCATATATCGTACAGTAGATAGTATGTATTGAAGGTGTGGGTCTGTGACACAAAGAGTTTCAAACGGAGATTCGTCTCTCCGTAAACCACTCAACTCTCCTATTGACTGCAGGAAATGATTTATTTGGCTATATCGAAAATGTTCTAGAGGCGTGTGTTTGTCCCCTTTCAATAGCACGTCTATATGTAATAATCCAGAGTCATAAAAAGTCATTCAGTGGTAGATAAGGGCCCTCGATCGTCTGTGGTAGGAAGCAGGGACGACATCAGGGCATTACGCCCCATGCTGCCATAAGGGGCCTGGGCCCGGTGGGGGGGACTCGAGGAGTCCGAATCCAGAGCTGTGTCCCTGCTGCTGCTGCTGCAGGAGCCGGAGGAGACACTGTGTCACCTCCAGCTCCTGGCAGCTTCACTTCCTGGCTGGGCGGGGCCAAGCAGCGTGTGAGGGCCTCCCAAGCACGTTGCTTTGGCTCCACCCCTCCACTCAGTGAAGCTGCGCGCCTGAGCTGGAGGGACCAGGCTGAAGAGAGAAGACTGAAGATTGAAGAGAAGAAAAGAAGATTGAAGAAAAGAAGAGAGAAGAAAAGGAGAAGAAAAGGAGAAGAAAAGAAGACAGCGGAGTGGTGAGCCAGGGCCCAGAAGCAGGGCCCAGACCCCAAGGCCCAGACCCCGAAGGCCCAGACCCAGGGTCCAGACCCCAAGGCCCAGACCCCAAGGCCCAGACCCTGGGCCCAGACCCCAAGGCCCAGACCCAGGGTCCAGACCCCAAGGCCCAGACCCTGGGCCCAGACCCCAAAGCCCAGACCCCAAGGCCCAGACCCAGGGCCCAGACCCCAAGGCCCAGACCCAGGGCCCAGACCCCAGGGCCCAGACCCCAAGGCCCAGACCCCAGGGCCCAGACCCCAAGGCCCAGACCCAGGGCCCAGACCCCAAGGCGCAGACCCAGGGTCCAGACCCCAAGGCCCAGACCCTGGGCCCAGACCCCAAGGCCCAGACCCAGACCCCAAGGCCCAGACCCAGACCCCAGACCCCAGGGCCCAGACCCAGGGGCCCAAACCCAGGGCCCAGACCTCAGGGCCCAGACCCCAAGCCCAGACCCCAAGGCCCAGACCCCAGGGCCCAGACCCAGGGCCCAGACTCCAGGGCCCAGACCCCAAGGCCCAAACCCTGGGCCCAGACCCAGGGTCCAGACCCCAAGGCCCAGACCCAGGGTCCAGACCCCAAGGCCCAGACCCCAAGGCCCAGGCCCCCAGACCCAAGGCCCAGAACCCAAGGCCCAGACCCTGGCCCAGACCCAAGGCCCAGACCCAGGGCCCAGACCCCAAGGCCCAGACCCTGGGTCCAGACCCCAAGGCCCAGACCCTGGGCCCAGACCCCAAGGCCCAGACCCAGGGTCCAGACCCCAAGGCCCAGACCCAGGGTCCAGACCCCAAGGCCCAGACCCCAAGGCGCAGACTCCAAGGCCCAGACCCCAGGCCCAGACCCCAATTCCCAGACCCCAAGGCCCAGACCCCAAGGCCCAGACCCCAAGGCCCAGACCCAGGGCCCAGACCCAGGGTCCAGACCCCAAGGCCCAGACCCAGGGTCCAGACCCCAAGGCCCAGACCCAGGGCCCAGACCCAGAGCCCAGACCCAGGGCCCAGACCCCAAGGCCCAGACCCCAAGGCCCAGACCCAGGGTACAGACCCCAAGGCCCAGACCCAGGGCCCAGACCCAGGGCCCAGACCCCAAGGCCCAGACCCCAAGGCCAAACCCTGGGCCCAGACCCAGGGCCAGACCCCAAGGCCCAGACCCAGGGTCCAGACCTCAAGGCCCAGACCCCAAGGCCCAGGCCCCCAGACCCAAGGCCCAGAACCCAAGGCCCAGACCCTGGGCCCAGACCCCAAGGCCCAGACCCAGGGCCCAGACCCCAAGGCCCAGACCCTGGGTCCAGACCCCAAGGCCCAGACCCCAAAGCCCAGGGCCCAGACCCCAGGGCCCAGACCCCAAGGCCCAGACCCTGGGCCCAGACCCCAAGGCCCAGACCCTGGGCCCAGACCCCAAGGCTGAGACCCCCAGACCCAAGGCCCAGACCCAGGGGCCCAGACCCCAGGGGCCAGACCCAGGGCCCAGACCCAAAGGCCCAGACCCAGGGCCCAGACCCCAAGGCCCAAACCCCAAGGCCCAGACCCCAAGCCCAGACCCCAAGGCCCAGACCCCAGGCCCAGACCCCAAGGCCCAGACCCAGGGCCCAGACCCCAGGCCCAGACCCCTGGGCCCAGACCCAAGGCCAGACCCAGGGTCCAGACCCCAAGGCCCAGACCCCAAGGCCAGACCCAGGGTCCAGACTCCAAGGCCCAGACCCCAGGCCCAGACCCCAGACCCAGGGCCCAGACCCCAAGGCCCAGACCCCAAGGCCCAGACCCAGGGTCCAGACCCCAAGGCCCAGACCATGGGCCCAGACCCCAAGGCCAGACCCCAAGGCCCAGACCCCAAGGCCCAGACCCCAAGCCCAGACCCTGGGCCCAGACCCCAAGGCCCAGACCCTGGGCCAGACCCCAAGGCTGAGACCCCCAGACCCAAGGCCCAGACCCAGGGGCCCAGACCCAGGGGCCAGACCCAGGGCCCAGACCCAAGGCCCAGACCCAGGGCCCAGACCCAAGGCCCAGAACCCAAGGCCCAGACCCCAAGCCCAGACCCCACGGCCCAGACCTCAGGCCCAGACCCCAAGGCCAGACCCAGGGCCCAGACCCCGGGGCCCAGACCCCGGGACCCAGACCCCAAGGCCCAGACCCAGGGTCCAGACCCCAAGGCCCAGACCCCAAGGCCAGACCCAGGGTCCAGACTCCAAGGCCCAGACCAGGGCCCAGACCCCAGACCCAGGGCCCAGACCCCAAGGCCCAGACCCCAAGGCCCAGACCCAGGGTCCAGACCCCAAGGCCCAGACCATGGGCCCAGACCCCAAGGCCCAGACCCAGGGCCCAGACCCCAAGGCCCAGACCCCAAGGCCCAGACCCTGGGCCCAGACCCCAAGGCCCAGACCCTGGGCCCAGACCCCAAGGCCCAGACCCCAAGGCCCAGACCCTGGGTCCAGACCCCAAGGCCCAGACCCCAAGGCCCAGACCCAGGGTCCAGACCCCAAGGCCTAGACCCCAAGGCCCAGACCCCAAGGCCCAGACCCAGGGTCCAGACACCAAGGCCCAGACCCAGGGCCCAGACCCAGAGCCCAGACCCAGGGCCCAGACCCCAAGGCCCAGACCCCAAGGCCCAGACCCAGGGCCCAGACCCCAAGGCCCAGACCCCAAGGCCCAGACCCCTGGGCCCAGACCCCAAGACCCAGACCCCTGGGCCCAGACCCCAGACCCCAGACCCCAAGGCCGAGACCCCCAGACCCAAGGCCCAGACCCAGGGGCCCAGACCCCAGGGCCCAGACCCAGGGCCCAGACCCTAAGACCCAGACCCAGGGCCCAGACCCCAAGGCCCAGACCCAAGGCCCAGACCCAGGGCCCAGACCCCGGGACCCAGACCCCAAGGCCCAGACCCAGGGTCCAGACCCCAAGGCCCAGACCCTAAGGCCCAGACCCCAAGGCTGAGACCCCCAGACCCCAGGCCCAGACCCAAGGCCCAGACCCCAGGCCCAGACCCCAGGCCCAGACCCTGGGCCCAGACCCCAAGGCCCAGACCCAGGGCCCAGACCCCAAGGCCCAGACCCCAAGGCCCAGACCCTGGGCCAGACCCCAAGGCCCAGACCCAGGGTCCAGACCCCAAGGCCCAGACCCAGGGTCCAGACCCCAAGGCCTAGACCCCAAGGCCCAGACCCCAAGTCCCAGACCCAGGGCCAGACCCCAAGGCCCAGACCCCAAGGCCCAGACCCTGGGCCCAGACCAGGGTCCAGACCCCAAGGCCCAGACCCAGGGCCCAGACCCAAGGCCCAGACCCAGGGTCCAGACCCCAAGGCCCAGACCCAGGGCCCAGACCCCAAGGCCCAGACCTGGGCCCAGACCCCAAGGCCCAGACCCCAGGCCCAGACCCCTGGGCCCAGACCCCAAGGCCCAGACCCCAGGGCCCAGACCCCAGGGCCCAGACCCCAAGGCCCAGACCTCAGGGCCCAGACCCCAAGGCCAAGACCCCAAGGACCAGACCCCTGGGCCCAGACCCCAAGGCCCAGACCCAGGGCCAGACCCCAGACCCAGGGCCCAGACCCCAAGGCCCAGACCCCAAGGCCCAGACCCAGGGCCCAGACCCAAGGCCCAGACCCAAGGCCAGACCCAGGGCCCATACCCCAAGGCCCAGACCCTGGGCCCAGACCCCAGGGCCCAGACCCCAAGGCTGAGACCCTCAGACCCAAGGCCCAGACCCAGGGCCAGACCCCAGGGGCCCAGACCCAGGGCCCAGACCCAGGGCCCAGACCCTAAGACCCAGACCCAGGGCCCAGACCCCAAGGCCCAGACCCCAAGGCCCAGGCCCAGACCCCGGGACCCAGACCCCAAGGCCCAGACCCAGGGTCCAGACCCCAAGGCCCAGACCCTAAGGCCCAGACCCCAAGGCTGAGACCCCCAGACCCCAGGCCCAGACCCCAAGGCCCAGACCCCAGGCCCAGACCCCAAGGCCCAGACCCTGGGCCCAGACCCCAAGGCCCAGACCCAGGGCCCAGACCCCAAGGCCCAGACCCCAAGGCCCAGACCCTGGGCCAGACCCCAAGGCCCAGACCCAGGGTCCAGACCCCAAGGCCCAGACCCAGGGTCCAGACCCCAAGGCCTAGACCCCAAGGCCAGACCCCAAGTCCCAGACCCAGGGCCCAGACCCAAGGCCCAGACCCCAAGGCCAGACCCCTGGGCCCAGACCCAGGGTCCAGACCCCAAGGCCCAGACCCAGGGCCCAGAACCCCAAGGCCCAGACCCAGGGTCCAGACCCCAAGGCCCAGACCCAGGGCCCAGACCCCAAGGCCCAGACCAGGGCCCAGACCCCAAGGCCCAGACCCAAGGCCCAGACCCCTGGGCCCAGACCCCAAGGCCCAGACCCCAGGGCCCAGACCCCAGGGCCCAGACCCCAAGGCCCAGACCTCAGGGCCCAGACCCCAAGGCCAAGACCCCAAGGACCAGACCCCTGGGCCCAGACCCCAAGGCCCAGACCCAGGGCCCAGACCCAGACCAGGCCCAGACCCCAAGGCCCAGACCCCAAGGCCCAGACCCAGGGCCCAGACCCCAAGGCCCAGACCCCAGGGCCCAGACCCAGACCCCAGGCCCAGACCCTGGGCCCAGACCCCAGGGCCCAGACCCCAAGGCTGAGACCCTCAGACCCAAGGCCCAGACCCAGGGCCCAGACCCAGGGCCCAGACCCAGGGCCCAGACCCTAAGGCCCAGACCCAGGGCCCAGACCCCAAGGCCCAGACCCCAAGCCCAGACCCAAGGCCCAGGCCCAGACCCCAAGGCACAGACCCCAGGGCCCAGACCCAGGGCCCAGACCCCGGGGCCCAGACCCCAAGCCCAGACCCCAAGGCCAGACCCCAGGCCCAGACCCCAAGGCCCAGACCCCAGGCCCAGACCCAGGGTCCAGACCCCAAGGCCCAGACCCAGGTTCCAGACCCCAAGGCCCAGACCCCAAGGCTGAGACCCCCAGACCCAAGGCCCAGACCCCAAGGCCCAGACCCCAGGCCCAGACCCCAAGGCCCAGACCCTGGCCCAGACCCCAAGGCCCAGACCCAGGGCCCAGACCCCAAGGCCCAGACCCCAAGGCCCAGACCCTGGGCCCAGACACCAAGGCCCAGACCCTGGGCCAGACCCCAAGGCCCAGACCCAGGGTCCAGACCCCAAGGCCCAGACCCAGGGTCCAGACCCCAAGGCCTAGACCCCAAGGCCCAGACCCCAAGTCCCAGACCCAGGGCCAGCCCCAAGGCCCAGACCCCAAGGCCCAGACCCTGGGCCCAGACCAGGGTCCAGACCCCAAGGCCCAGACCCAGGGCCCAGACCCCAAGGCCCAGACCCAGGGTCCAGACCCCAAGGCCCAGACCCAGGGCCAGACCCCAAGGCCCAGACCAGGGCCCAGACCCCAAGGCCCAGACCCAAGGCCCAGACCCCTGGGCCCAGACCCCAAGGCCCAGACCCCAGGGCCCAGACCCCAGGGCCCAGACCCCAAGGCCCAGACCTCAGGGCCCAGACCCCAAGGCCAAGACCCCAAGGACCAGACCCCTGGGCCCAGACCCCAAGGCCCAGACCCAGGGCCAGACCCAGACCCAGGGCCCAGACCCCAAGGCCCAGACCCCAAGGCCCAGACCCAGGGCCCAGACCCAAGGCCCAGACCCAAGGCCAGACCCAGGGCCCATACCCCAAGGCCCAGACCCTGGGCCCAGACCCCAGGGCCCAGACCCCAAGGCTGAGACCCTCAGACCCAAGGCCCAGACCCAGGGCCAGACCCAGGGCCCAGACCCCAGGCCCAGACCCTAAGGCCCAGACCCAGGGCCCAGACCCCAAGGCCCAGACCCCAAGCCCAGACCCCAAGGCCCAGGCCCAGACCCCAAGGCACAGACCCCAGGGCCCAGACCCAGGGCCCAGACCCCGGGGCCCAGACCCCAAGCCCAGACCCCAAGGCCCAGACCCCAGGCCCAGACCCCAAGGCCCAGACCCCAGGGCCCAGACCCAGGGTCCAGACCCCAAGGCCCAGACCCAGGTTCCAGACCCCAAGGCCCAGACCCCAAGGCTGAGACCCCCAGACCCAAGGCCCAGACCCCAAGGCCCAGACCCCAGGCCCAGACCCCAAGGCCCAGACCCTGGGCCCAGACCCCAAGGCCCAGACCCAGGGCCCAGACCCCAAGGCCCAGACCCCAAGGCCCAGACCCTGGGCCCAGACACCAAGGCCCAGACCCTGGGCCCAGACCCCAAGGCCCAGACCCAGGGTCCAGACCCCAAGGCCCAGACCCCAAGGCCCAGACCCCAAGCCCAGACCCCAGGCCCAGACCCCTAGGTCCAGACCCCAAGGCCCAGACCCTGGGCCCAGACCCAGGGTCCAGACCCCAAGGCCCAGACCCAGGGTCCAGACCCCATGGCCCAGACCCAGGGTCCAGACCCCAAGGCCCAGACCCAGGGTCCAGACCCAGAGCCCAGACCCCAGGCCCAGACCCCAAGGCCCAGACCCAGGGCCCAGACCCCAAGGCCCAGACCCTGGGCCCAGACCCCAAGGCCCAGACCCAGGGTCCAGACCCCAAGGCCCAGACCCAGGGTCCAGACCCCAAGGCCCAGACCCAGGGTCCAGACCCAGAGCCCAGACCCAGGGCCCAGACCCCAAGGCCCAGACCCAAGGCCCAGACCCCAAGGCCCAGACCCCTGGGCCCAGACCCCTGGGCCCAGACCCCAAGGCCCAGACCCAGGCCCAGACCCCAAGGCCCAGACCCAGGGTCCAGACCCCAAGGCCCAGACCCCAAGGCCCAGACCCCAAGGTCCAGACCCCAGAGCCCAGACCCCAAGGCCCAGACCAAGGGACCAGGGCCCAGACCCCAAACCAGACTCAGGGCCCGGACCCCAGGGACCAGACCCCAAGTCCCAGGGACCAGACCAGAACCCAAGGCCCAGACCCCAAGGCCCAGACCCTGGGCCCAGACCCCAAGGCCCAGACCCTGGGCCCAGACCCCTAGGCCCAGACCCAGGGTCCAGACCCCAAGTCCCAGTCCCAGGGCCCAGACCCCAAGGCCCAGACCCTGGGCCCAGACCCAGGGCCCAGACCCCAAGGCCCAGACCCAGGGCCCAGACCCAGGGTCCAGACCCCAAGGCCCAGACCCCAGGCCCAGACCAGGGTCCAGACCCCAAGGCCCAGACCCAGAGCCCAGACCCAAGGCCAGACCCCAAGGCCCAGACCCAGAGCACAGACCCAGGGCCCAGACCCCAAGGCCCAGACCCCAAGGCCCATACCCAGGCCCATACCCCAAGGCCCAGACCCCAAGGCCCAGACCCCTGGGCCCAGACCCCAAGCCCAGACCCAAGGCCCAGACCCAAGGCCCAGACCTCATGGCCCAGACCCCAAGGCCCAGACCCCAAGGCCCAGACCCCTGGGCCAGACCCCTGGGCCCAGACCCCTGGGCCCAGAACCCAAGGCCCAGGCCCCAAGGCCCAGACCCCAAGGCCCAGACCCTGGGCCCAGACCTCAGGGCCCAGACCCCAAGGCCCAGGCCCCAAGGCCCAGACCCCAAGGCCCAGACCCTGGGCCCAGACCTCAGGGCCCAGACCCCAAGGCCCAGACCCAGGGCCCAGAACCCAAGGCCCAGACCCCAAGGCCCAGACCACAATGCCCAGACCCCAAGGCCCAGACCCAGGGTTCAGACCCCAAGGCCCAGACCCCAAGACCCAGACTGTCACGGAATGGCCCAGCACCCTCAGCCAGGGACGGTCTGTTGTGACGTTTCGATCCCTCTAGACTCTTAGGTGCCGTTGCACCAGCAGAATTCCGTGTGTTATTTTATTTGATGTGGTTTCGTTGTGTGGTGTAATAAAAGTGTCCCCGTGTGTGTATTGCGAAATGTGTGTAATCCCCTTGTGTGCTTTGCTCGCCGCCATTTCCCAGTGCCTCGTGGATCCGGTCGAATTGATCGGATCGGAAAATGGCCGATTCGGACCATCCGGTTGCGAATCGGCAACACCCCGATTCGTAACCGCCAATACGAATCGGGACCCGGGTGACTCCTTCCAGCGAAGGCCAATGAGGCTTGTGGGGGCGGCCAGGGATTCCCATTGTTTTCTTGCTGTACCAATGTTGATAAATATATGTGATGTGTTGAAATAAAGCCAGATTATCTAGTGCATACAGCTCCGCCTGGTGTCCTTTATTTTCGGCCGTATTGCTGAGATCCCGCGCGGTCTTCAGAGTGCGGCATCCCGAGATACGAACCGATCACCCTGTGGCTGCATCCCGGATCAGCACAGGGGTGCATCGTATGGGCTTCGACCGTGCCGAACGATCGATCACGCTGAGGTGCTGCTTTCCGAACCGAAACCGCGGCGCGTCTGCCGCGCATCGATAGACCGAAGTGCTGCATAACCGAGGGAAATCCGAAACGTTTCCCATCCGAACGGTCCCGGAAGAAACGTTTCCCACCCGAACGGCCACTCCACATCAGATCCGAATCGCACCAAGGTCAGTAGATCAGCCGCTCGAGACGCAGAGTGCCGTGTCACTCAGTGGTTGGGCTGATCTCGCCCCGGGGCCCCCTCCACAGCCCGCCAACCCTCCCAGGGTCATCCCAGGTCGCTCAAGACGCCGAGTGCCGTGACACTCGGTAGTCGGGTCGGCGGTAAGCGCAGTGGGAGGAGCAGATAGGAGCACACCCGCAGGCGGACAACACCTGTTCCGCTACACTGGTGGCAGCGGTGGGATAAGCTCTCTGCATTCCCCAAGAAGATCCATACCATGGCCGGGTACAGCGCTTACAAGCGGAACGTCCTGCGTGGCATGCTGGAGAATCGGGGAGGAACTCCCAGCAACAAAAATAAAAAGACCCTAGTGAAGGAGCTGACCCGGATGGACCAGCCAAGGGTGAGCACCCCAACCCTGACTCAGGACCCTAACGAGCACCTTCGGCAGAGAGCTCGGTCGTTGATCATGGGATTCGGCCTCACCCCCTCCGAGGACATGGTGAGCCGGCTAATGTTGGACCTCCAAGCGGCGGAGGAGAGGGACCGTCAGCACGAGTTGCGGATGGCGGCGCTCTGTATGAAGAGTAATGAACTGTCTGGCCCCGTCCCCAAACCCGTAGAACCCTGGGTCGAGGTTTACAGCTCGACTGGAGCTTCACCCTGGGAATCTGCACCCCCCAGCGATACCCCTTTCGGGACTTACAGCTCGCCTGGAGTCTGTATTGGGGAAATCGCACATCCCAGCGACCCTTGGATGGAGACTTACAGCTCGCCTGGAGCTGCATCTGAGGACGCCACATTCCCCGTCGAGGAGTGGTGCCCCTGTGCCGGCACCCTCGCCGACATGGAGGCTGAATTTCCGAGAAGGCTGCAGGAGGGCCTGGATCGGTACCACGGGTCCACAGTGGAGCCCACTGGGCTTGAGTGGCGGGACGAGATCCGCCAAGAGCTTTGGTATGAGGCGCTACGCCATGAAAGGGACTGCCACGGGGTTGATGTCCCTTCGAGGGCTGTCATTTTTCAGGTGCAGTTCAATGCCAGAGCTGTATTCCTGAGGGGCCGACCCCCGGACGAGTGGGAGGCCGAGCTCCGAGGCCTGGTGCGGCAAGAGATAGCACTGGACGCCGCGTACCGTGCGTTCCGGTGGTTAACAGGTCCCCTGACACCCCGCACTCCCGACGGTGCCGCCACCGCAGGTCTCCACTACGGCGGCACCAGGCTGCTCTACGCCAGGATGGTCGACGACCCTGGGTTTGGAGAAGAGTCGGAGGAGCGGTTCGAGGAGATCCTGGAGTGGCGGGAAGAGGAAATCCCGTATGAGAGCAGGGACGTCGAGCCAGAGGAGTTGGAGTTCCTGGTGGAGTGAGAATGGGAGCTCGAGAAGGCCTACAGGAGATTGTTGGACAGCGTTCCGCAGTTAGGTCTGAGTTCCCTGTCCTGGGACGGTCCGGCTGAAGAAACCGACAGTCCAAGAAACCCCGACATATGGGAGGCCGAGCCGCTCCCATGGGTCCTCGTCGGGGCCACAGTAGAAGAAGCGAGTCCCTCAAACCCGTAGGAAGACACGGTGGCCGTATCCGTGGGTCCAGCAGAAGAGCTTGCAACGGGACAGAGCGCCGCCGGCCTCTGCCCACTTCCCACAGTCTGCCAGGAGGAGCAGACAGATGGTTCCCCCGGGCTGGGTTGCTCGCAGCCAGTGATCGCCCGGGGGATGGAGGAAACCATCCTCCCGCAAGGAGACCCCCACCCAGCCGAAGAGCTGGCCACGGGGCAGAGTGCCGCTGGCCTCTGCCCACTTCCCACAGTCTGCCAGGAGGAGCAGACAGATGGTTCCCCCGGGCTGGGTTGCTCGCAGCCATTGACCGCCCTGGGGATGGAAGACACCATCCTCCCGCAAGAGGACCCCCACCCAGCCGAAGAGCTGGCCACGGGGCAGAGTGCCGCTGGCCTCTGCCCACCTTTTCCCAGCTGTCCCGAGGAGCAGGAGGGGGATACCCTGGGACTGTCTTCCCCACAGCCGCTTACTTCGTCCGACCCCCTGGATGTTGTACCAGCACCCACCCCCCCAGCCGAAGAGCTGGCAACGGGGCAGAGTGCCGCTGGCCTCTGCCCACCTTTTCCCAGCTGTCCCGAGGAGCAGGAGGGGGGTACCCTGGGGCTGTCTTCCCCACAGCCGCTTACTTCGTCCGACCCCCGGGATGTTGTTCCAGCACCCACCTCCCCGGCCGAAGAGCTGGCAATGGGGCAGAGTGCCGCTGGCCTCTGCCCACTTTCTGCCGAAGGCCCTGAGGAGCAGCCAGGTTTACCCCAGCTGCTTGGCTCACAGCCGTTGTTCCCCTCTGACCCCCCGAATGTTGCCCCAGCAGCCACCCCCTCAGCAGAAGAGCTGCCAACGGGGCAGGGAGCCGCTGGCCTCTGCCCACTCCCCACAGTCTGCCAGGGGGAGCAGACAGATGGTTTTCCCGGGCTGGGTTGTGCGCAGCCATTGATCGCCCTGGGGATGGAAGGCACCATCCTCCCGCAAAGAGACCCCCACCCAGCCGATGCACTGGCCATGGGGAAGAGCCTGCTGCCGCTCTGGCCGTCTCCACAACCCTTTGGCTTGGAGGCCTCACGCAGCCACTGTTCTCCCCAGCGGCTGACCAGGGCACTCGGGGCGCGTGCATTTGGCACCCGTTGTTCCCAGGTGCGAGATATGCCCAGGGGTGGTACAGGCCGTACCCCTCCCCAGCCACAGGATCCTTGTCCCAGAGGGGGTAACCCCAAGGACGTGGGGCCCCAACCCACCTGGAACGGCCGCAAGGCCAAATGGAGAAGCCTGGTGGCTCGGCCTCTCCCGACAGACTATGGACCTGGGAGCACCGACTTCCCCGGTATGAACCGTTGGGGTCCAACCGGGTGCGTCGAACTTTGAGAAGGGGGAGGAGTGTCACGGAATGGCCCAGCACCCTCAGCCAGGGACGGTCTGTTGTGACGTTTCGATCCCTCTAGACTCTTAGGTGCCGTTGCACCAGCGGAATTCCGTGTGTTATTTTATTTGATGTGGTTTCGTTGTGTGGTGTAATAAAAGTGTCCCCGTGTGTGTATTGCGAAATGTGTATAATCCCCTTGTGTGCTTTGCTCGCCGCCATTTCCCAGTGCCTCGTGGATCCAGTCGAATTGATCGGATCGTAAAATGGCCGATTCGGACCATCCGGTCGAATCGTAAAATGGCCGATTCGGACCATCCGGTTGCGAATCGGCAACACCCCGATTCGTAACCGCCAATACGAATCGGGACCCGGGTGACTCCTTCCAGCGAGGGCCAATGAGGCTTGTGGGGGCGGGCAGGGATTCCCATTGTTTTATTGCTGTACCAATGTTGATAAATATATGTGATGTGTTGAAATAAAGCCAGATTATCTAGTGCATACAGCTCCGCCTGGTGTCCTTTATTTTCGGCTGTATTGCTGAGATCCCGCGCGGT
>RXON01004288.1:0-29671 GCA_009667805.1 Leptobrachium leishanense | reverse complement strand
GCTTGGCTGGACCTCTAGGCCCACGCCAAGCCGGGGGCTTGCCTTAAGCTTGGATTCCTGGGCGAGCTAGAAAGGGTGGGTGTTGAGAGCATATACTCACCTACATTAACCCAGAGCTCCAGCGGTGACTGTCGTCCGACTGTCACAGGCTGTTCGGGCGGCCTCCAAGCTCAGGCGAGCCCCCTGGCTTGCCTTTGGCCTACAGGCCCAGCTGAGCCGGGGGCTCGCCTGAGCTAGGAGGCCGGCAGAGCAGCCTGTGACAGCCATTGCTGGAGCCCCGAGCCAATGTAGGGGGATGTAGGTTACACATACTCACCGACATCGGCCCTTCTCCAGCGATGGCGGTCCCGCTTCCAGCGTCCTCTCTTTCTCCGCCGGTCGCCGGCATGATGTCACGAAACCCTTTGACCCTGGCATGTTGACCCGGGGTCACAGGCTTTCGTGACGTCATGCCGGCGACCAACGGAGAGAGAAGACGCTGGAAGCGGGACCGCCATCGCTGGAGAAGGGCCGATGTCGGTGAGTATGTGTATGGCAACACCCTCTTACATTGGCCCGGAGCTCCAGCGGTGACTTTCTCTGGCCGAGCAGGCTGCTAGGCGGGCCTCCAAGCTCAGGCGAGCCCCCGGCTCGGTTTGGCCTACAGGCCCAAACCGAGCCGGGGGTTGCCTAGGCCTACAGGCCCGCCGAGCAGCCGGAGGAGGTCACCGCTGGAGCTCAGGGCCGATTTACGGGAGTATGTTTTGGGAACCTCGCCTCCGATCCTCCTGCGGTGACCTCCTCCGGCTGCCGCTGGGTGCTCGGCGGGCCTCTAGGCTTAGGCGAGTCCCCGGCTCGGCTGGGCCTGTAGGCCCAAACCGAGCCGGGGGCTCGCCTGAGCCTGGAGGCCCGCCGAGCAGCCAGCGGCAGCCGGAGGAGGTCTCCGCTGGAGCTCAGGGCCGATTTTGGGATTGTTTTTTTTTTGGGAACTTCGGCCCCGATCCTCCAGCGGTGACCTTCTCCGGCTGCCGCTGGGTGCTCGGCGGGCCTCTAGGCTTAGGCGAGTCCCCGGCTCGGCTGGGCCTGTAGGCCCAACCGAGCCGGGGGCTCGCCTAAGCCTAGAGGCCCGCCGAGCAGCCAGCGGCAGCCGGAGGAGGTCTCCGCTGGAGCTCAGGGCCGACTTATGGGGTTATGTACGTTTAGGGAACTTCGGCCCCGATCCTCCAGCGGTGACCGGCTGCCGGCGGCCTGCTCGGCGGGCCTCTAGGCTTAGGCGAGTCCCCGGCTCGGCTGGGCCTGTAGGCCCAAACCGAGCCGGGGGCTCGCCTGAGCCTGGAGGCCCGCTGGAGGACGGTCACCGCTGGAGGATCGGGGCATCTGGCCGTGTAAACACACGGGTAGCTGCGCGCGGCTCGTGCCGTTTTTTTTTTTTTTTTTTCACGCGGCCGGCACGCGCAGCTACCTGTGTGTTTTAACGGCCGCTTTCAAATGTCCGTCGCGCATGCGCAGTAGGGTTTTGGCGACGGACAGTTTTTAGCTTACTCTTTTATAGTATAGATTACAACCAATGTATTAATGTTCATTTTACAGAGCGACCGTAAGGAGTTATATAACGGCTCTTGTGTTTGTGTATGGTATTGAATACATTAATTCCCGTCCAGACATTTTACCAAATATCACCCTGGGTTATCATCTATACGACTCCTGCACTGACTCGAGGAAAGCCGTGAAAAGCGTCCTACAGATTCTATCCGGACCAGACGAGATCGTCCCTAATTATTTCTGTACTGGGGACAACAAGGTGGCCGGATTTATTGGAGATGAACATTCTATTACAACCATCCCCATAGCGCAGATACTGGGGGTGTACAGATACTCACAGGTCAGTGAATATTTTCCCTCTTCCAATCTCCAACTTTGTTTAGTTTGTTACTACATTGGACAACTTTCCTGACAACCCCACACCACCCAAAAAAAATTGCTGCTAGCTGTGACGTTTTCCAACGTTCAGGGGGTCAGTTATGTTGTTTTTTTATTTATAATTGTTTATTAGTTATAGTACACAATACACAATACAGTTAACATTGTACAGGCAATAACAAAAAAAAATTAAAAATTATAAACACACACTACAATAATAGTAATAATATCCCTCCAATCAGCTTAACCATAATTGCTTAATTACAGAGGCATACCCAACGATCTGAAAGACAACCAACCTAGCCACTTTTTTGATAAATAGTCATTAAATCATGTACTTTTGCAAACATTTCTTCGTATTTGCATATCTTATTAACTTTACTTATCACTTCAGATATTGTAGGTGACATAGTTGACTTCCAATGGCTCGTTAAAACTGATTTAGCCGCTCCTAATATTGTTGATATAAAAGCTGTAATAGATAAAGGCAGATTAGTAGGAATAATATGTAAGATGTAATCTTCAGGGTTAAAAGGGATAATCACAGATATGCATTCATAAATCAGATGACTTATAGCTCTCCAATATGAAGCTAATTTAGCGCATGACCAAAACATATGGGAAAGAGATCCTTTAGCCGAATGGCATCGCCAACATTTATCTGAGACACCAGAGGTATGTGCTAAACGTGCTGGCGTAAGGTACCATCTATAGATCACTCTAAGATGGGATTCTCTTACCCCGGTGCTTCTAGAATATCTATACACCGATGATGTAGCATATAGCCAGTCTTCATATGGTATTAGGAGATCCAGGTCTTTTTCCCAGTTTAACATATATGAGAGTTTTTTTTGTCATGTTTTTATTCACTAAACCTTGATAGCATAATGATAATGGTTTTTTAAAACTCTTTTTTCCCAAACATAATTTATGGAATGCCGTGGCTTCAGTCATGGGAATATTTTTCGCTCCTTGACTTGACATAATATGTTTGATTCGCAGATAAGTAAAAATTCAGTTTAAAGGAATATCAAATTCTTTAACTAAATCAGGGAAAGATTTTATTGTAGACTGAGTAAGCAGTTGTTGAATATGGGTCACACCTTGGGTCAACCAGGGGGTTATATATAAATCCGGCGTAAGAAGTCGCAAAGATCGTAGAGTAGCGAAACTCATCAATGAAAATGGTTTAAGAAGAGGGACACCCCATTGTCGCCAGATTGAGATAGATAAATATGAGGAGGGTAGCATTACCTCTTTTTTCCTCCTGACAAGACCTCCATGCCACATAAAATCATGCAAAGTATATGGTGCTATAACTGCATTTTCAAGTTGTAGCCACAATGGTATTTCTAAAGAATTCAATGTAGCTAATATTTGGACCATTGCTGAAGCTCTATAATATCTCTTTAAGTCTGGGAGTCCCAATCCCCCCATGGCAGTCGGAGATGTTACAGTTTTAGCTGATACCCTGGGAGGTTTACGTTTCCATATATGAGCAAACAGTAATTTTTGTAGTCGTAGAATAAATGTGCTGGAGGTGTCACCGGAATGTTGCGAAAAATATATAGTATCTTTGGTAATATAGCCCATCCAGGATAAATTTACCAAACGCCACGTCTGAAACTGTTTTTCTAATTGCTGAAATAAAGGAGTGTAGTTATGTCGGGCGGCGGAATTCCAGTGTCTCGACACAACCACACCAGATATTTAATTGAATCCGATCGCCACTCGAATAAATATTGTTTTCGAAAGACTCTCAAGTGTTTTATTTGGAATATTTAAAGGTAACGCCTGAGTCTTCCCTACATTGTTCTTATAATATGATAACCCACTGTAGCGTTCTAATAATCCAAACAAGGAAGGTAATGAGATTTCTGGTGAAGAAAGATATAGCAGAATATCATCTGCAAACAATGCAAGTTTCTGTTCCCCTACAGGAGTTGATAGACCTGAGATAGATGGTGTTAACCGGATATGGGAGGCTAATAGTTCTAAGGTCAAAACAAAAATAAGAGGGGATAAAGGGCATCCTTGACGAGTACCGTTCGATATACCAAAGGGAGGAGATAAAAAAAACATATTGAAAACCTTTGCTGAGGGAGTGGTATACAAGGCCATTATACTTTTAATAAATAAATCTGTAAATTTAAAGGCAGCTAAGGTCTAATTCATACAGTTGTGTTCAGAATTATTCAACCCCCATTGCTGTAAAGGGTTTTAGGGAATTTAGTGTACATTACTAATTGTATTCAGAATGAAATCCTACAAGGACTTGTAGCGCTGTGTTAAAAAATCTTGCTGTGGCAGTACCTATTTTTGGCCACAAGGTGGAGATAATCGCGATCCGAGACACTGGATGTTGGGACTACAATTCCCGGCATGCTTTGCAAGGAGACAGGAAGTGGGTGGGGACTGGACGCTTACATCCTCCACCTCGTGGAGAACGCGCCAGAGCACGCCAGGGAATGAGAGAGAGCAGACGCAGTGCCATACTTTGTGAGAGGGCCTAGGCCAGAGAGCAAGTGAGACCTGTCAGTTCCTTTACCGGGTCATTCAGCCGCAAGAGAAGGAGCCCTCCAAGTTCCAGAGTTGCTGCAGATGGAACCAACCGGAGACCTCGAGTAAGGAGTCACCGCAAGTTGATCGGGTACAGAGAGCAGGCGGTGAGCTGAGGAAAAGTCGTGGACAAGCTACGGGAAGTCAGACAACGGATCCGGCCGCTAGTATCCCCAGTCAATATCCAGCGGAGAGACGTCCTGGGTCAGCGGAGCCTAAAGCAACCGGCGGATGGGTGAGAGGCCTCCAAGGCCGTTTGTAATACAAAGAGCACGCTGCTGTTTTCTCTTTAAAGTCCACAGGGCCCCAACTTGACTAGTCGAAGACATTTCTTAAGTAAATTCACTGGCCAGTTGAACAGTACCCGGGTACCTTACACACATACACACCTTTTACATTCCGGGACTTAACCTGTGCAGGACTCATTTTGTTACGAATCGGAACGGGGGTTAAAGATACGTTCCGAAATATATTTTTCTCTTTCCGCTGCGCGTTTACCGTGATACGAAGGGATTGTATATTCTGAGGTTCCGCTACGTGTCCTTTTTTCTGAATATTCCTGCAATTGCATTTCTTTTATGTTCGGTTACGAATATTTTATTTTCCGAAATACGACGCCTCGTGTTTCGGTTCTTTTCCGCTACGCGTTTTACCGCAATACGAAAGTACTGTAATAATATTTGTGAATACCGTATCTCAACATCTGCCTATTATTTTAGTAAACTATTTAAATGATAAAAACCCACAACTGTGTTGGAGTATATTTATTCCCTAGTGCGGGGAGACTGACCCGTGGTTCATTTTCAGCGGCTCCTCCGGGAGTGAGCGCTACAGACTTTTTAAAGAACCATATGCAACTAAAATGACATCAATTGGTTTTGTAATACAGTAGTAAGTGTTTCTTTTGTGAATTCTTCATTGACACAATTATTCAACCCCTTAAAGACTACCACTCTGAAGAACAGAGGTTCATTCAAGTGTTTTCAATCAGGTATTGAAAACACCTGTGGATGTTACGGAGCAGCAATAAAGCATAATAAGCACCAATTAGGCAGCTTTAAAATGACTGTGATACTCAGCTCCTTCTAGACATTTACTGGTGTGGTTACAAACATGGTGAAGTCAAGAGAATGGTCCAGGAAGACAAGAGAAGAGGTGATTACTCTTCACAGGAAGGGCAATGGCTATAAGAAGATTGCAAAGATGTTAAACATACCAAGAGAGACCATAGGAAGCATCATTCGCAAATTCAAGGCAAAAGGCACTGTTGAAACGCTACCTGGTCGTGGCAGAAAGAAGATGCTGACTTCGACTGCTGTGCGCTACCTGAAGCGTAGAGTGGAGAAAAGTCCCCGTGTGACTGCTGAGGAACTGAGAAAAGATTTGTCAGATGTGGGAACTGAAGTTTCAGCTCAGACAATACGGCGCACACTGCGTAATGAAGGCCTCCATGCCAGAACTCCCAGGTGCACCCACTTGCTGTCTCCAAAGAATAAGAAGAGTCGACTGCAGTATGCCAAAAGTCATGTGGGCAAACCACAGAAGTTTTGGGATAGTGTTCTGTGGACTGATGAAACAAAATTAGAACTGTTTGGGCCCATGGATCAACGCTATGTTTGGAGGAGGAAGAACAAGGCCTATGAAGAAAAGAACACCTTGCCTACTGTGAAGCATGGCGGGGGTCAATCATGCTTTGGGGCGGTTTTGCTTCTGCAGGTACAGGGAAGCTTCAGCGTGTGCAAGGTACCATGAATTCTCTTCAGTACCAGGAGATATTGGATGACAATGTGATGCAGTCCGTCACAAACCTGAGGCTTGGGAGACGTTGGACCTTTCAACAGGACAATGATCCCAAGCATACCTCCATGTCCACTAGAGCATGGTTGCAGATTAAAGGCTGGAACATTTTGGAGTGGCCATCGCAGTCACCTGACTTAAATCCGATTGAGAACCTCTGGTGGGACTTAAAGAAAGCAGTTGCAGTGCGCAAGCCTAAGAATGTGACTGAACTGGAGGCTTTTGCCCATGACGAATGGGCGAAGATACCCGTAGATCGCTGCAAGACACTTGTGTCAAGCTATGCTTCACGTTTAAAAGCTGTTATAACTGTAAAAGGATGTTGCACTAAGTACTAAGATTGAATGTCACTTGGGGGTTGAATAAAACTGATAATGATGTGAGCACAGAAAAGACATTTGTGGTTATTTCATTATAAATGTTATGTTATATTTGTCTGACCTACACGTGCCTCTTTGATTTAATTGTAAGCAAGATGACTGAATGATCAAAATCAATGTCAAACTGGCCAAAACACTCAATTTCAGTGGGGGTTGAATAATATTGAACACAACTGTATCTGGGAATTGTTCTAATCTTTTTGTTCTCACTGCCACCAAGTATTTTGAGGGTCTCATTTCTACAAAATATCTGGGAATTGTTGTAATCTTTGTGTTCTCACTGTCACCCATCAGGGGGTCTCACTGATTTATAGGAGGTTTCTGGAAATTGTAATCTGTGTCTTCTAACTGCCAGCTATCAGGGGGTCCCACATACTTCTAGAAGATTTCTGTGAATTGTAATCTGTGTCTAGTCACTGGAGCCAGCTATTAGGGTATCCTATCAGGGGGTCTCACTGACTTGTAGGTGGTTTCTGGGAATTGTAATCTGTGTCTTGTCACTGGCTGCCAGCTATCAGGGTGTCTCACTGAGTTATACCAGAGTTCTGGAAATCTTTAATCTTTATACCAGAGTTGAAACAGAGTTCTGCAGCATATTTCCAATTTTTATAACAGAGATGAATCAGAGTTCTGTATATGTTTAATCTATATATCACTCACCATGTCAGAAAGACCAAAAAGGACAGGCAGATGCTCCCAGGCACAGATAAGAGGGCAAGCAGCCTCTGTATCGGGAGGCTGTGCCTCTGGTCATCGTGGACGTGGTGCATCCTCTGCAGGGGCACGCTTGTCCTTTCTAACTGATGCTGGCCGTCTTAAGTAGGGATGAGCCGAACACTCCCCGAGTTCAGTTCGAAGCCGAACCCGTACTTTCCAAATGTTCAGATCCGAACCCGAACTCCATACAAGTCAATGGGGCTAAAAATTTGGTTTTTAGAGTGCCCTCCAAGAGGGCATATATGCTAGATATTTGCCATAAAAAGTGTATGGGGGTCCGGGTAGTGCCCTGGGGGACAGGAAACAAGGACAAAAAGTAAAAAAAAGTTTTTAAAAGGGACAGTGAGTTTTCCATGAAATAAGGGTTAAAAATAAAAACGAAAAATTCCTTTAAATATCGTGCCTAGGAGGTCCCCATAACCTGCCCGTGAAGTGGCGGATTTCTAGGATGTAAAGAAATATGTAAAAACCAAAAAATGACATTTCAAATGACGATAAATGCTTTTCCTTTAGTCTATCCTTGAACAACTGCTTGGGGCGGCAGTCTGTATGAAAAGAGGAGACATTTTCAGACACGCAGAAAAAGTTTACTGATTTTTTGGCAGTGAAAAGCAGGAGAATGACTGGAGAATGGAAAATTCTAGACCAAATAGCCGATTTGGAAAGTGAGATAAATGGGAGAATTTTTCTGGTTCGGCTATTTTGACCTCGAATTTTCTCTTCAGTCATTCTCCTGAGTTTCACCTTTCTCTGAATAACCTTGTCAGGGGTATTCAGAGAACGGTGAAGAGCAGAATGACTGGAGAATGGAAAATTCTAGGTCAAAATAGCCAAACTAGAAAAATTCTCCCATTTAGGCTATGGTCAGACTAGCGAATTTTTAACGTGTGTTTAGGCGCACTTAATCACAGCCGCACTAGCAACAAATGACGGGCAATGATTGCCAATATACGAAGTACGGTCGCACGAAAGTCCGGCTGCGCAACGCAAGTGGAAAATGAACGCATTTTTTCGAGAACGCAGAACCGGACGTACAGAGTGCGCTGCGTCCACTAGCGGCGTGTATGTGTGATTTGGAGACGTCAGACCCTGCTCATGTCCGGCCAACATAACGTCCAGACACCCAAAGTTTCCTGGTTGGATCCGTAAAAAATCACGCACAAAAATGTGCATCGTATGACCATTTTCACGCATTCCGTGAAAAAATACGGCAATGCGTTCGGACGCACTTTTTGACGGACGCTGTGAAAAATGCGTTAGTCTGTCCCTAGCCTTATCTCACTTTCCAAATCGGCTATTTGGTCCAGATTGTTCTCTTTTCCTGTCATTCTCCTGGTTTTCACCTTCTCTGAACAACCCTGAGAGAGAGGTGAAAGCCAGGAGAACTGGCAGGAGAAGAGAACAATCTAGACCAAATAGCCGATTTGGAAAGTGAGTTAAATGGGAGAATTTTTCTGGTTCGGCTATTTTGACCTCGAATTTTCTCTTCAGTCATTCTCCTGAGTTTCACCTTTCTCTGAATAACCTTGTCAGGGGTATTCAGAGAACGGTGAAGAGCAGAATGACTGGAGAATGGAAAATTCTAGGTCAAAATAGCCAAACTAGAAAAATTCTCCCATTTAGGCTATGGTCAGACTAGCGAATTTTTAACGTGTGTTTAGGCGCACTTAATCACAGCCGCACTAGCAACAAATGACGGGCAATGATTGCCAATATACGAAGTACGGTCGCACGAAAGTCCGGCTGCGCAACGCAAGTGGAAAATGAACGCATTTTTTCGAGAACGCAGAACCGGACGTACAGAGTGCGCTGCGTCCACTAGCGGCGTGTATGTGTGATTTGGAGACGTCAGACCCTGCTCATGTCCGGCCAACATAACGTCCAGACACCCAAAGTTTCCTGGTTTGGATCCGTAAAAAATCACGCACAAAAATGTGCATCGTATGACCATTTTCACGCATTCCGTGAAAAAATACGGCAATGCGTTCGGACGCACTTTTTGACGGACGCTGTGAAAAATGCGTTAGTCTGTCCCTAGCCTTATCTCACTTTCCAAATCGGCTATTTGGTCCAGATTGTTCTCTTTTCCTGTCATTCTCCTGGTTTTCACCTTCTCTGAACAACCCTGAGAGAGAGGTGAAAGCCAGGAGAACTGGCAGGAGAAGAGAACAATCTAGACCAAATAGCCGATTTGGAAAGTGAGTTAAATGGGAGAATTTTTCTGGTTTGGCTATTTTGACCTAGAATTTTCACTTCTCCAGTTATTCTCCTGCTTTTCACCGCTCTCTGAATTAACCCTGTGAATGTTTAATCCCCGAGGTGAAAAATAACATTGCTTAAGGCTGGGGTCAGACGAGCGCAGCTATCACGTCCGTGTTGCCACACATTTGTACCTCCGTGGCAGCATAGCATTCTGTCCAATGGAGCCCCACACACGAAGTACGTCCGCACGGAAGTGCGAATGCATGGCAGACACAGCAAACGGACGCAGGTTAGGCAATAACGTAATACTGCTAGAACAGACGTGCGGAGTGCGCCACGTCCGCAACGTCCGTGTAGCTTTGTATGTGAGTGATGAAACAAGGTCAGATGGACTGCATTTATACGTCCAACATTTTTGACGGACAGAATGTTTTTTCATTTTAATTTATTTTCCCTGCTACATCAGTCAAAAAATACGTCAGTGAAAAAAACGGACTGTTTGGCCACTACCTTGTTGTCAGTCAGTAAGTACGTCCGTACTGCACGGACGCACAGTCCATACAAAATGCGCTCATCTGACCCTAGCCTTAGATGTTATTTTGAATTTTTTTCAAACACCAGTTAACCACTTGGTTGCTATGGACACGCTCAGCGCGTCCAGCCAAGTGGTTCTCCTGTGCTATGGACGCGCTGAGCGCGTCCATGCACAGGAGGCAGCAATCCGCCGGATTCCGGTGAATTGCTGCACCCCCCAGTGCAGGCTGACATCTTGGATGTCAGCCCAGCACTCCGAGTCCCCAGCGGAGCAATTAGATGTCATCGCGGTGGCGCAATGACATCTAAATCAGGTGCCCCCCCGCATGTGCGGAGGAAGCGCCTGAAAGGGAGGGGGGAGGTCCTTTGGACCTCTCTCCCTTCCGATCGCCAGGGGGCAGAGGGTTAATCCAGGCACCGTTAAGGAAGGGCACAGCCTGCCCTTCCAAACGGTGGCTGTGATTAACCCCTGGGGAGCCGGATCACGAATCGGCGCTGAAAAGCGCCGGATCGTGATCCTCTCCTGGAGCTGGCCGACATCTTGGATGTCGGCTAAACCTCCAGTAACTCCCCCTGAGGACTGGCGTCATCGTGCGTAGCATGATGACGCCAGTCCTGGAGTTAACCCCTAGCTGCCACCAATGGTGGAGATAGGGGGTTCCAATGAACCCCCAATCTCCCGATCTGTGGCAGCTAGAGGTTAATGTTTGATATCGTTGGATCGGCCGGAGCATGGCCTTTCCAAGGATAGCAAACAGGAGCATGAAAAATGTTTTTTTTAAAAAAAAAAAAAAAATATTTCAATAAAAAAATTCTAAAAAAAAATAAACAAGTTTTTTTGTTTGTTTTTGCTTTGTTAATGCAGCAATATTGTTCCCATTTCAATTATAATGTGAACAATAATGCTGCACTAACAATTTTTGTAAGCTGTGCGTTTGTTAAAATTTTTCCCAAAAAAAAATGAAATTTTCACCAAAAAAAAAATGTAACAAGACCCCATTTCAAATTTTTTTAACAAGCGCACCCCATACAAAATATAACTGCAAACGATCACAAGTTAAAATGCGAAAAAAAACACTTCACACATAATAAATTATTGAAAATTCTAATTTTATTGCATTTTTTGTTATAATATACAGACATGACATAACGTATACATATAATAATGACATATTATGAATCTGCCAAGTCTGCCGGAAAGAACGATTTATAATATGTCTGGGTCATATATCAAAATAAGGCTACAAAATGCGGTTAAACATGATGAGTGAAAGCGGAAAAATGACCTCAGCACAGAGGTGTGAAAAGCCTCAGCAGCGAAAGGGTTAAATGCAGCATATTAGGATGTTTTAGGAGGGAAATTAATTCTCAAATCTCAATCAGAAGCAGACACCACCCCACCCCCTCAGTATAGTGTACAATGTATCAAATTGATTACCAGACTAAAAACACCTGGTGTTATGCCCGTTTGTGAACAGAGGTCATTTAGAGTTGATAATCTTTCCACGTACACGTTCGTTTTTAATTCAATATCTAATAAACCGTTGCTTATAATATTCTGCAGTAAAGAGTATCTTTATTTCTAGATTTTTTGTATTTTTTTAAGCATTTTCTATACTTTTTTCAAAATTTCTTTTTTTTTAGAACTCGAACCGGACACACCCAAAAAGTTCGAAGTTTGCGAACTTTCGAACTGCCAAAGTTCGGGTCGAACTCCGATCCGTCCGAACCTGAACAGCTCATCCCTAGTCTTAAGCAGCAGCAGCAACATACAGAGGATTTGGTGGATTGGTTAACCAGGCCATCCTCATCTTCTGAGTCCTCTGCCAGCCAGGCTTGTAGTGCTTTACAGTCCACCTCAGCTGCAAAAGCATCTAATGCAGCCTCCATGTCCACATCTACTCCTGCCGTAGCCTCACTATCACACACGGAGGAGTCAGCTGAATTGTTTGACTACAATGACAGTGACATGCTGCTTGAGGATGCGCAGAAACTACAGTGCTCTGATTCAATCTCTGAGGTTGAGGAAGGGCGTATAATCAACCTAGAGGAAGGGGGTGCCAGTGACACACAAATAACTGGCACTCATGTTGCTCCAGCAGCTGCAGCATACTACCAAGTTGGCTCCAGTGATGAGGAGAAAGGGGGTGATGACAAAGATGATGAGGTCACTGACTCCACCTGGGTGCCTGATCGAACAGAGGAGTCAAGTGAGGAGGTGGAGGAGGCACAACTAACACAAGGCACAAAGTCCTCTATGACCAACCGTAGCACTAGCCAGTCCAAGGCAACAGATGTTAGAGCTGCTCAGGTGCAGAGCGCTGTTGTCTCAAAGCACACATCCAGGAACTCTGGTGTCTGGGAGTTCTTTAAGAAATGTGCAGCAGACCCCACCGTTGCTATTTGTAATCTATGTCAGATGAGGCTCAAGTGTGGGAAAGACACCGGACGCTTGGGTACAACGTGCTTGAGGCGACATATGACCACCTGCCATGCATCCCGTTGGCGCAAAACTTTGCGTAGGTTCTCCTCACCTGTCTCTACCCCCACTATATGTCATGCCATGTCATTGACTCCAACCTCCACTGACAGGGATGATGCTACAGTAATAGATGTACCAGGTCCTTCCTCACAATGTGACAGCATCCCATCAGCTTAAGATTTACGCAGTCAGATTACATTGCCCCAGCTGCTGCAGCGTAAGAAAAAATATAGTCCCAGCCATCCACAAGCACAGCGTCTAAATGCCAGTTTAGCAAAATTATTTGCCTTACAGCTGCTGCCTTTCCAGGTGGTGGACTCTGCTTCCTTCTGTGAATTTGCTGAATGTGCTGTACCACAGTGGCTGGTTCCAAAACGCCATCACTTTTCATGGAAGGCCATTCCAGTACTATACCAGCACATGGAAGACAATGTTATCGAGTCATTGGGAAAGGCAGTCAGCAGCAAGGTGCATGTGACTTTAGACACTTGGTCCAGCAAGCATAGACAGGGCCGTCACATTTCCTTCATGGCACACTATGTAACTCTGATTGCAGCTGGGAGGGATCCAAGACGGAGCTCTGTGCTGGAGCTTGTTTATCCACCACGCCTCCAAAAAGCTGCTTGTATGAGGTCTGTCTGCTCCACCACCACCACCTCTTCCTCCTCCTTCTTCTCCTCCTTCTCTGTCTCTGGCGAAGTGGCAGTTAAACCGACGCCTGACAGGCTCTACGCAATGGCTCAAACAAAAAGATGCCATACTGTGCTTGAGCTGGTTTGTTTAGGGGACAGGAGCCACACCGGGTCAGAAATTTTGTCAGCTCTGCAGGGGCAGGTGCAGAGATGGTAAACACCACGCCAGCTTGAGCTGAGAATGGGAATTGCACCCCACGCGAGGGTAAAGTGACGCATGTACCATGCCTAGCACAAGTCGTAAATCTGAAATTTTGTCAGCTCTGCAGAGGCAGGTGTAGAGATGGTTAACACCACACCAGCTTCAGCTGGGAATGGTCGTCTGTGATAATGGTAGCAATCTTCTCTCCGCCCTATGCCTGGGTAAGTTGACGCATGTACCATGCATAGCACACGTCCTAAATCTGGTGGTACAGCGTTTCCTAACCAGGTACCCAGGGCTAGCAGAGCTTCTCAGCCAGACCAGAAAAGTCTGCAGACACTTCAGACGGTCATTCCCAGCAAGTGTTCTCCTGGCAGAAATTCAAAGAGAATTCCACCTTTCCACAAACCGTCTGATCTGTGACATGCCCACCAGGTGGAACTCGACATTAGCAATGCTGCAGCGTCTGCACAAGCAGCAGAGGGCCATCAACGAGTACCTGTGTGAGTATGGCACAAGGACAGGTTAAGGTCAACTTGTTCCCCCCGCAGTGGCTGATGATCAAGGATGCATCTACTGTACTGTCACCATTTGTGGAGTCAATGAGGATGGTGAGCAGGGACAGTGCATACATCAGTGACAAAATTCCTTTAGTGTTCCTGCTGGAGCACACTCTGCGGGGAATTATAGTTGTGTCTCTAGAGGAAGAGCAGCGGGAGGAAGGCTCCGAAGGCCCCAGTATTTCTGCAGACAGCATTCCAGCGGGTCCTCTTCAGATCAGACCGGCGGAGGATGAGGAGGAGGAGGAATATTTAAGTAGTGGGGGCATGGAAGGTGGGGATTCCTCAAGGGAGAGTTTTGAGTACCCAGAAACACAAGGACTAGTGCGTGGCTGGGAGGAGGAAGTGCACGATGGGGTCATCCTCCTCATTGACAAGGAAGACTCGGAAGCAAATGCCACCTCCAACCTACGCTGCATAGGCTCACTTATTCTGCAAAGCCTGGTAAAGGACCCCAGGATTCGTGCTATCAAGGAGAGGGATCATTACTGGTTGGCAAGCCTTCTTGATCCACGATACAGGGGTAAAGTTGCAGAGCTCATCCTGCCCGCACAGAGGGAGCACAGGATGAAAATACTTGAGGACGCTCTAAAGCGACACTTGTGTAACACCTTTCCAGGCACTGGTAGGTTACCAAGTGATGACACAGGTGCTTCTGTGGCTGTGGATGATCAGAGGAATAGAGGTGAAGGCCAGGGCCGCTTGACTGATGCCTTTTTAATTTTTTTTAGTCCATGACGCACTGGGACGTCAAATGTAGGCACCCATTGCCAGCGTCTTCACCATATGGTGCAGGACTACCTAGGGGCAAAGGCAGACCTGGATACCTTTCCAGCAGATGATCCACTGGCTTACTGGGTGTTGAGATTGGATCACTGGCCAGAACTTAGCCAATATGCTATGCAGCTACTAGGTCGTCCTTCATCTAGCGTGCTTTCTGAAAGGACGTTCAGTGCCGCTGAAGGTTTAGTCACAGACAAAAGAGTGCATCTGTTCACCGACTCTGTAGACCGGCTGACATTTTTAAAAATGAATCATTCCCGGATCAGCAGCTATCAATCCCCTGATGCTGACGCAACAGAATAGATCGGGGATGTCTTCTGCATTCACAAAACCTCCACCACTGAACTCTTCCACAATACCACAAAAGGGTTACGGTGTGAAGGCACTTGCTGCCATGAAAGGCACAATATTTGGGTGCACTGACGCCTGTACCAGATTTATATCATTTAAATTTTTTGGAACGCAGGGTCCAGCCCTGCACTCTTCCACAATACCACAGAGGGGTTACTGTTGCCGACTAGGGATAATCTGTTCGGGTTCGGACAGTTCGGAGTTCGGCCCGAACTTTGGCAGTTCGAAAGTTCGCGAACTTCGAACTCTTTGGGTGTGTTCGGTTCGAGTTCAGAAAAAAAAGGAAATTTTGAAAAAAGTATAAAAAATGCTTAAAAAATACTAAAACAAGTCTAGAATTAATGAGACTCTTTACTGCAGAATATTATAAGCAACGGTTTATTAGATATTGCATTAAAAACCAGTGTCTAGGTGCAAAGATTTTCACCTCTAAATTACCTTTTTTTTTCCAAACAGCATAACAACAAAAGATGTTTTAGTTTGGTCTAATCAATTTGATATGTTTTATGTAGAATGAAGGTGTGGGGTGTCTGCTTCTGTTCTGAGTGAGTAATTTCCCTCCTAAGGCTGGGGTCAGACCAGCGCACTTTTAACGTGCGTTCTGGCGCACATAATCACGGCCGCACTAGCAGCAGATGACGGGCAATGACGGCCAATATACGATGTACGGCCGCACAAAAGTCCGGCCGTGCAACGCAAGTGGAATTTGAACGCATTTTTCTGAGAACACTGAACCGCTAGTACTGACGTACTGAGTGCGCAGCTGCGGCATAGCGGCGTGTTTGCGTGATTAGGAGATGTCAGACGCTGCTGATATCCAGCCTACATAATGTCCAGATGCAAAAAGAGTTTTATTGACGATCCGTACAAAATCACGCCCGAAAATGCGCGTCGTCTGACCGTTTTTGCGCATTCCGTGAAAAAATACGTCAATGCGTTCGGACGCACTTTTTCACATTCGCAGGGAAAAATGCTTTCGTCTGACCCTAGCCTAAAACTTCCTAATATGCTGCATTTAACTGCTGTTTGAAAAAATACAAAATTTCCTCATTGCCCGCTTTTAACATCTAAAGCAATGTTATTTTTCACCTCGGGATTAAACGTTCACAGGGTTATTCAGAGAGCGGTGAAAAGCAGGACAATAACTGGAAAATGGAAAATTCTAGGTCAAAATAGCCAAACCAGAAAAATTCTCCCATTTATCTCACTTTCCAAATCGGCTATTTGGTCTAGATTGTTCTCTTCTCCTGCCAGTTCTCCTGGCTTTCACCTCTCTTTCAGGGTTGTTCCGAGAAAGGTGAAAACTAGGAGAATGGCAGGAAAAGAGAACAATCTGGACTTAATAGCCGATTTGGAAAGTGAGATAAGGCTAGGGTCAGACTAACGCATTTTTCACAGCGACCGTCAAAAAGTGCGTCCGAACGCATTGCCGTATTTTTTCGCGGAATGTGCGAAAACGGTCATACGATGCGCATTTTTGTGCGTGATTTTTTACGGATCCAAACCAGGAAACTTTGGGTGTCTGGATGTTATGTTGGCCGGACATGAGCAGGGTCTGACATCTCCAAATCACACATACACACCGCTAGTGGACGCAGCGCACTCTGTACGTCCGTACTAGCGGTTCTGCGTTCTCGAAAAAATTTGTTTATTTTCCTTTGCGTTGCACAGCCGGACTTTCGTGCGACCGTACTTCGTATATTGGCTGTCATTGCCCATCATTTGCTGCTTGTGCGGCCGTAAGTGCGCCTAAACACACGTTAAAAATTGGCTAGTCTGACCCTAGCCTAAATGGGAGACTTTTTCTGGTTTGGCTATTTTGACCTAGAATTTTCCATTCTCCAGTCATTCTCCTGCTCTTCACCGCTCTCTGAATAACCCTGGCAGGGTTATTCAGAGAAAGGTGAAACTCAGGAGAATGACTGAAGAGAAAATTCTAGGTCAAAATAGCCGAACCAGAAAAATTCTCCCATTTATCTCACTTTCCAAATCGGCTATTTGGTCTAGAATTTTCCATTCTCCTGCTTTTCACCGCCAAAAAATCAGTAAACTTTTTCTGCGTGTCCGAAAATGTCTCCTCTTTTCATAAAGACTGCCGCCCCAAGCAGTTGTTTATGGATAGATTAAAGGAAAACTGTTTACCATCATTTGAAACGTCATTTTTTTGTTTTTAAGTGTTTCTATACATCCTAGAAATCTGCCACTTCACGGGCAGGTTATGGGGACCTCCGAGGCACAATATTTGAAGGAATTTTTCATTTTTATTTTTAACCCTTATTTCATGGAAAACTCACTGTTCCTTTAAAAACTTTTATTTTAAACTCTTTGTCGTTGTTTCTTGTCCCTCAGGGCAATACCCGGACCCCCATACACCTTTTATGGCAAATATCTGGCATATATGCCCTCTTGGAGGGCACTCTAAAAACCAAATTTTTAACCCTTATTGACTTTCATGGAGTTCGAGTTCGGTTTCGTGTTCGGACCCGAACATGTGGAAAGTTCGGGTTCGGGCCCAAACCGAACTCAGGCGGTGTTCAGTAGGGATGAGGTGTTCGGGTGCGGACGGTTCGGAGTTCGACCTGAACTTTGGAAGTTCGAAAGTTCGCGAATTTCGAACTTTTTGGGCGTGTTCGGTTTGGGTTCGAAAAAAAAGAAATTTTGAAAAAAATATAGAAAACGCTTAAAAAAATACAAAAAAATCTAGAAATATAGAGACTCTTTACTGAAGAATATTATAAGCAACGATTTATTATATATTGAATTAAAAACTAATGTGTACGTGGAAAGATTATCAACTCTAAATGACCTCTGTTCACAAACGGGCATAACACCAGGTGTTTTTAGTCTGGTAATCAATTTGATACATTGTACAATATACTGAGGCTGGGGTGGTGTCTGGTGTCTGCTTCTGATTGAGATTTGAGAATTAATTTCCCTAAAACATCCTAATATGCTGCATTTAACTGGTGTTTGAAAAAAATCTAAAGCAATGTTATTTTTCACCTCGGGATTAAACATTCACAGGGTTATTCAGAGAGCGGTGAAAAGCAGGAGAATAACTGGAGAAGTGAAAATTCTAGGTCAAAATAGCCAAGCCAGAAAAATTTTCCCATTTATCTCACTTTCCAAATCGGCTATTTGGTCTAGATTGTTCTCTTCTCTTGCCAGTTCTCCTGGCTTTCACCTCTCTCTCAGGGTTGTTCAGAGAAAGGTGAAAACCAGGAGAATGGCAGGAAAAGAGAACAATCTGGACCAAATAGCCGATTAGGAAAGTGAGATAAGGCTAGTGTCAGACTAACGCATTTTTCGCAGCGACCGTCAAAAAGTGCGTCCGAATGCATTGCCGTATTTTTTCACGGATTTCATACGATTTCACGGTCATACGATGCGCATTTTTGTGCGTGATTTTTTACTGATCCAAACCAGGAAACTTTGGGTGTCTGGACGTTATGTTAGCCGGTCATGAGCAGGGTCTGACGTCTCCAAATCACGCACACACGCCGCTAATGGACACAGAGCACTCTGTACGTCCGTACTAGCGGTTCTGCGTTCTCGATAAAATGCGTTCATTTTCCACTTGCGTTGCGCAGCCGGACTTTTGTGCGACCGTACTTCGTATATTGGCCGTCATTGCCCGTCATTTGCTGCTAGTGCGGCTGTGATTAAGTGCGCCTAAACGCATGTTAAAAATTCGCTAGTCTGACCCTAGCCTAAATGGGAGACTTTTTCTGGTTTGGCTATTTTGACCTAGAATTTTCCATTCTCCAGTCATTCTCCTGCTCTTCACCGCTCTCTGAATAACCCTGCCAGGGTTATTAAGAGAGCGGTGAAGAGCAGGAGAATGACTGGAGAATGGAAAATTCTAGGTCAAAATAGCCGAACCAGACAAATTCTCCCATTTATCTCACTTTCCAAATCGGCTTTTTGGTCTAGAAGTTTCCATTCTCCTGCTTTTCACCGCCAAAAAATCAGTAAACTTTTTCTGCGTGTCCGAAAATGTCTCCTCTTTTCATACAGACTGCCGCCCCAAGCAGTTGTTTATGGATAGATTAAAGGAAAAGCATTTACCGTCATTTGAAATGTCATTTTTTGGTTTTAACATATTTCTATACATCCTAGAAATCCTCCACTTCACGGGCGGGTTATGGAGTCCTCCTAGGCACGATAGTTGAAGGAATTTTTCATTTTTATTTTTAACCCTTATTTCATGGAAAACTCACTGTTCCTTTAAAAAAGTTTTTTTAAAACTTTTTGTCCTTGTTTCCTGTCCCCAGGGCACTACCTGGACCCCCATACACCTTTTATGGCAAATATGTACCATATATGCCCTCTTGGAGGGCACTCTAAAAAACTGAATTTTCAGCCCCATTGACTTGCATGGGGGTTCGGGTTTGGGTTCGGACTCGAACAAATGGGAAGTTCAGGTTTGGGCTCGAACCGAACTCGGGGTATTTTCGGCTCATCCCTAGTGTTCAGCTCATCCTTATTGCCGACACAAAAGGCCCAATTTTAAAGCCCCTTTTGTTACTTTCATCCAAAGCCTGCATAAGTTTCACCATAATTTAGCCAAAAAATCAATAAACTTGTTCTGCGTGTCCTAAAACGTCTACTTTTTTAATACAGGCTGCCGCCCCAAGCAGTTGTTTATGAATAGATTAAAGGAAAAGCGTTTACCGTCTTTTGAAACATAATTTTTTTGCTTTTAAATGTTTCTATACATCCTACAAATCCGCCACTTCACGGGCAGGTTATGGGGACCTCCTAGGCACGATATTTGAAGGAATTTTTCATTTTTATTTTTAACCCTTATTTCATGGAAAACTCACTGTCCCTTTAAAAAGTTTTTTTAAAAACTTTTTGTCCTTGTGTCCTGTCCCCAGGGCACTACCTGGACCCCATACACCTTTTATGGCAAATATCTTGCATATATGCCCTCTTGCAGGGCACTCTATAAACCGATCTTTTGAGTCCCATTGACTTGCATTGAGTTCGGTTTGTGTTCGCATTCGAACTCGAACTTTTGAAATTGTTCGAGCTCGAGTGCGAACTGAACACGGGGGTGTTCGGCTCATCCCTTCTCAATGTGTCTGTCTCATTTCTCTTTACACAGCTTGTTTGTATGTCACTCTCTGTATACTCCTGATGACGCCAATCTTCACGGCGAAACGCATGGAGTAATGGAGTGAAGCTTTTTGCAATTTTAATCTTTTTTATTTTGCTGTTCTCTGGTGGCCTTTTTGTCATCCTATTTGCTGCAGCTCTGCATATGCTCGTTTGGAAGCTCCCAGCTCTGGTAACTGCACATCTACTTTCGCTACCTCACTAAGATACTCTTTAGCTTGCAATTACACTCCGGTTTGGAGTCAGTGTCTTTCCTGTCATTACTGACCCCACGAAGGTGGCATCTCTGCTCTATTAGCTTTAGTAGGTTAGAAGCGTGTGGGTACCCAAGAGCTTTCTGCAGTGTTAACTGCTTGCATATTTGAACCTGAGTAGGCCATATTCCTTTTCATACCAGACACGTTGAGTCAGCCCCTTGTGTTCACTGTGGTACCTAATGTGTTGCCCAAGATTACTGAAACGTTTAACCCCATAGTGACCTTGCAGTTTTACAAAAATCCGTCCGAAAGTGCCCTCTGCTGTTTTTACGTTTCTGCGCTGTTTGTGTTTAGGTCAATTTTTACTCGTTTATGCATCCCACACATATTATATATATTTTTTCCCGCCAATAAATGCACTTTCTAAAAATACCATTATTTCATCATATCGTATAATTTACTATAATACAAATATGATGAAAAAGGGAGAAAAAAACAACAACAAAAAAACCACACTTTTTTCTAAATGTAATCCCCAAAATCTACAACCGCCAAAAAAGGGCCCCGGCTAAATATTTTTTAAATTTTGTCCTAAGATTAGAAATACCCAATTTTTACATGTTTTTGCTTCTTAACCCCTTCACTGCTGAGTCATTTCTCCTCTGTTTGCGGAGCTCATTCTGACCGTTTTATGCTCATAACTGTCTAAATGCCAGCTTAAGTACTATTTAATTAAACCCCCAGAATTGTTTTTTTTTAAATAACCCAATTTAATTTTTTATTATTTTTTTAATTTGTTTTACAACAAAACTGGTCATTTTTGGTATCATTGGAAAGACCATCTAGCTGCCACGGACTTTGAGATAGGGGGATCCTTTGGATTCCAGTATCGCCACTTGGCAGCTAGGGGGTTAACTGGCCCACTGACGCCCTCTCACATATGTGAGGATGTCAGTGGGTGTGGGGGTGACTCAGAGGCTTAGCTGACATCTAAAGTTGTCAGCCATCTCCGGGTTTGAATCTTGATTTGGCACCGATTTGCGATCCGGGTTAATGTTATGCACCGCTGCAAAGGGAAAACTTTCCCCTTTCCAGCAGCGCATTTTTTTTTCTAAATTAAACCCTTAGGGAGATAAAGGGCTCCAAATGAGCCACCCCTCCCCTTCCTCCTTTTTACAGGAGGCGCCGGTGGTGCCTGGCAATGACATCATCACGCACCATGATGATGTCATCGTGTTTGCAGGGCCCCCTGAAAAGGTGGGGCAGGCTCCCAGCCTACTAGATTGCATCGGAAGCCCAGCGAGGGAGGTAAGTGGACCCTGACATACCATGTAGGTCCACGCTTCTAAGGGAGAATTTCCGATCGGACTTACATGGTACGTCAGGGGTCAGGAAGGGGTTAATATTGTCATCCTGGTTGTCTTAACTTTTATTCATACATAAAGGTTTATTTAATATTTCTCTCAGCAGCACAGTATCCCTCTACATTTATTGCCTGAAAGCGACCTAAATCCAGCCATGAAAGTGCGTCCTGTTATCATTCATTGCTTCATATTTTTACAGATAAGCTATGGAGCCACAGATCCTGCTCTGAGTGACCGATGCGTTTATCCACGTTTTTTCCGAACGGTTCAAAGTAGCCATATCTATTACAAGATCATAGCCCAAATTATTAAAAACTTTGGCTGGAACTGGGTGGGAATCTTTACATCAGACGATGACAGCGGAGAGAAGGAGCAGCTGCTTTTATCTCAGTATTTATCCAGTTATGGGATCTGTGTGGATTTCATCATAAAATTGAATACAAATATGGAGAATCAAAATTATGACAGTAATAACAATAAGAAGATTGCCCGCTCGTCATCTGCACAAGTTATCATAATATGTGGAACATATAATTTAGCAATTATTGCATTTTTCCATCAGGTACCTGCAATATTCCATGGGAAGACATTGATACTTAACCCTTCTTGGACAACCAATATGTACGCAGGAAGGAAAAATAAAGAAGCGTTGAATAAAACAATCACCATAGCGCTGAATGACATGACTCTACCTGAATATGGCAGCTTCTTCAGTAACATCTGTTTATCAAAACAACCAAATGACAAACTTCTTGTAGGAGAAATAGATTATTGGTGTCAGCCACCACATGGATCGAAGGACAAACTCAAATGTCTATATTCAAATGTCTATGACCTCTATCTTTATACAAATCCTGGAACAGGTGTCTTATTGTTTCCAAAGTACTACATGACTCTCGGACATTCCCCACGAGTGTATTATGCGATTTACGTCATGGCTCTAGCCTTACATACAATGCGCAAATATGATGAACCAAACATAAAAACGTCCAATTATAAAAGTCAGGTGAGTATAACAACAACATGTGTGTGCAACAATGGCACTTACGGAAAAATCCCCTCAGAGTTAAATAGGGTGTTACTGTCAATCCCATTAATCTCTTCACTGCGGATGACATGTGGGGAACATCATGGGGATCCCCCGCTATATGCAGAGGACATCCCCCACATGTCTTCCACTATGCAGGCTCTCCCTCCCGATACTCACCTCTCTCCTCTGGGGTCCCACTGCGATCTAACTTCCTTGAAGTCAGATGCTACTTTTATACCCCCTCACGGCACACAGATGTCATCGCGATGTCAGTTTCAGAGCCCCCCTGCAAAGCTGGAATAGCACCTCAAAGGAGGAGGCTCTATTGGACACATCTCCCTCCCGATTGGGAGGAGATTAAAGTTAAGAGAGGCACTGCTGGAAAGGGCAGAGTCTGCCTTTTCCAGCAACGACTCTCTTCAACTCCTGAAGCCCTGTTCCGTGATCTGGCACCAGTAGTATAAAGATGAATAATATGTCAAATTTATTTTGTCACGTAGCTCATCCAACCATGCTCATACCATGCCCAAACTCCACACACTATCCACACAGACCACACTGTCCCCGCCAATTTTCCAGTCCAGACCATGCCCAAAATCACCAATTTCCCACTCAGAACCACCTTTTACTCCATCCAGACTACTCCCACAACCAGATCCAGTCCCTGCCCAGATGTCAACCCTTACTCTGCCCAGATTCATCCTAATCCCACCCCCGTAACTCCACCCTGATCCAACCCTGTAGGGAGAGCATGCTCAGTCAACGCTGGACGTGCCCGAATGTCCAAAGTGGTGTTCCTGGAATGTGTAACAGTTCTATTCCAGTAATGTGTTAGGGTTTATCATTTGTATGATCTGTCAGCAAAGATTCCTTTGTTGACAGCGTGTGCTCGTGGGTTTATAATCCACCCTTGACAAAGAAATACTATATATAAGTTTTATATATAAATATATTATAAATCTTAACTGGGTCCCAGCAACACCTTTCTAATGGGTACAAAATATATAGCCATGGTGCCTGCCCAGTAGAAAATTACATATCCAGCATTGTATAGGCTACACACGCGTATAAAAACAATAACGTTTATTTAAGCAAGGTTAAAACTGACCGTTTTGGCTCGTGCATGAGCTATTTTCAAGGTTACACAGACAAATGAGTATTGCATATAAATACAAAAAAAATAAATGCACTCACCAATCCATTTTGTTGAAAGCTGGCTTCCCTGCACGTGAATCCAAAGTGATTCTGGGTGCCGTCCGGACATTAGCTGCTGCGTGAGACGTCACAACACACCCAACACCTCCGGTATCTATGGTGACCAAAATCACACAATAAAAGCAAACATAAAAACAATCATGGAGAAGTATGTAGTAAAACATACATTGTTGCCAGTTTAAATTACTCTAATATGTAGCTAATGTCTGTTATAAACTGCATATGTGTGTTTACCAGAACATATATAATTATTGAAGTGATGTGAATGAGGATATATTGAAATCAAAATATAATTGTAAGAGTTACACTATATGTGATATATTGTATCTAAGAAAATTACTATACATTTTTCAATGCTAAATAGACATGTGCATTAGTTTTAGTACTAAAACGATTTAAGTCCAAATTTTGGGATAATTTAGTTTTCGTATGACTCAAGAGATACGAAACTGCTCGGTCCAAAAAACTAAAGAAACAGAAGGAAATGCATTACAATTTAGTTTCAGTTCTTTTTGTAATATTATATTGATGAGTGAAGGAAACCAGCAATGAGGATGTTCTATACAGAGAGGGACATTAATTAATTCAGGAGGATGTTTTATACAGAGAGAGGTATTAATTAATGCAGGAGGATGTTATATACATTATATAGAGAGGGGCATTAATTAATGCAAGAGGATTCACAAGAGGATATTCTATACATTATATAGAGAGGAGCATTTTTTGAGCCCTTTAAATCCAGTGGCTGTGAGTGCTGAGATTGGCTGCTTGTTACATAATCTCAGTGCAATGTATTAGGCTCAGCTGTTACAGTAACTGACTGCTGCTCATCACAGCGCTCAGAGTTCCAGTAAAACTAAAGCTAAACACAAACGTGAGTCTGATGGTGATTACTATTGGAAAAAATATGAAGAGACTGGTGCAACAGTCAGGCAGCTTTATTGACTCCCTAGCAGTACGTAGTGATACTTTTTTTATTGGCCTAACGTTCTCCCGCAGCGGGAACGGCCAAGCTTCCGAGAGTGTAACCTCTCTTCCTCAGGTCTGGAAGCTATACTGATCAGTTCCTAGAATTGAACATTAGGACATTAAGGGTTACATGGGTGGGGGTTAGATGTCATAAAAAGTGAGAGTCAAATGGTATATTCAAAATGGGAAAATATACACACGAGCGATCTTGGGCCCATAATAAAACCACAGTGATAAGATCATATGGCTCGGAAGAGAAAAAAAAAAAGAGGGGAAAAAGAAAAAAAAAAAAATCACTGGGAACGAAAAACATTTGATATGAGAATGATCACATATTTTAACACCATAAAAGAACTCAATGTGGATTCTGGATTTTTAACCCATTATCATAACGTCACATAACATTCTATATTCTGACTGATGTTTTGTTGTTGATGATGATGTCTGCCAGAAACTGGGTATCAGGAGCCAGAAGATCAGGTCATACAAGCTGAGGTCAATATACAGAAGGCAGTATACAGATTCCAGGGAGCAGACAATAGAATAATCTAGAATACACGCCAAGTCATATACAGGTAAATCAGGATGCACGATACAGGGTGCTGACAGAAGAGAGGTCCAGGAAACATGCCAAGAGGTCATACACAGTAAATCATACAAGCAATAGCAGATCACAAAGTGGGCACTCAGTAAGGGAACTTATCCTAAAGCAGGGATCTGTTCTACTGCTAGCCATGTGTATAGAGCAGGGCTAGTCATGTGACCGCAGACTATCAGCCATAGGGTAGATGGTAAGCAGAGGCTATTCCAAAAACCTGCCAGAGCTGAATAAGCTCTGCTCTCACCACCAGGGGGCCTGGCTGGAATCTGAAAATGTGACACATGCACCGACAAGATATTTATAATCATTAAAATAAACACAAATGGAATGAAGCCGCTCTATAAATTGAAAGACTGTACAGGTGAGCCCTTTGAAGGCACATTCTACAAGGAAGTACAGAAAGTATCATAAGACTATCAGCGTCTCTACAGGATCAAGAAAATTTTAAGGAAAAAATATTATTACATTAAATGGTTAGGTTACTCCCAAAAATGTAATAGTTGGATCAGTGAAAAAGACTTGAAGGATGTTTGACTTATAGAGGATTCCCCATTCTGCATCACTCTGCCCAGTAACGAGTCCTTTCATATTTTCCCTCAAAACGAAATATCAAATTATACAACAAAGTTAGCAAAACCTATCAATCTCAAGGGTGAATGGGAAGCGGCATTGACTGAAATACAATATCCCCACATATGGATTATGTTAAGAATGACAGAGGGTAAATTCTTTGTGGGTAAAGACGATCATGACTGTAAAGGCCTGCAATGCAGTGATTTTGGCAGAGACATCACTAGATTTGATTTCCACATGTGTTACCTACCTACTTAGAAAACCCCAGAACCTACTGAAGATTAAAGTGTTTATTCAGAGAGCACCAAAATGTTGCCCACAAGTCAGTGCCATCTCTTTCCCCACGCTTCGGGGAATCACAGCTCCTCAAAAATGTTGAACGAAAATGTCTGGAATTTACATATAAAATCCTATGAATGATAATAAAAAGGTCTGTTAAAGAAAATAAAACGAAAACAAATTTAAGGAAAAAAATCCCAAAAAATGCATAAAAGATCCTAAAAAGAAAATCTAGAAATAAAAGAGACTTTTTGGTGCAGAATAAAATACACAGTTTGTTAGATATTTAATAAAACGGGAATATTTTTTATATCGAAACCTATGGGATTCACCTGAATAAACCTGCTAAATCAAAACAACGAACAACAGGGCATTTCGGCAGCTTTTACTGCTGCTTGGTGTATTACTGTGAGAGGTTTGTTTTTTCAAGTTCTACCCATCAAAATGAATGGTCCCCTATGTGGTACGTGTGAGTTGGAATGGGCCGAACACCCCCGTGTTCGATTTGCATTCGAACATTTGAAAAAGTTTGAATTCGAACGCGAACACGATTCGAAAACAATACAAGTCAATTGGGCTCGAACGTTCGAAAATTAAGGTGCCCTCCAAGAGGACATATCTGCAAGATATTAGCCATTAATGGTGTATGGGGGTCCTGGTACTGCCCTAGGGGAAAAGAAACAAGGTAAAAAACAACATTTTTAAAAAAACAGTAATTTTTACAGGACATAAAGGGTAAGAGTAAAAATGTAACATTCCTTAAAATAATGTGTCAATGAGGTCCCCATAACCTGCCAAATGAAGTGGCAGATCTGTAGGATGTATAGAAGCATTTAAAAATAAAAAAATGATGGTAAATGGTTTTCCTTTATTCTATTAATAAACAACTGCTTGGGGCGGCAGTCAGTATGAAAAGAGGAGACCTTTTAGGACACGCAGAACAAGCTTAGTGATTTTTTGGCTAAATTATGGTGACTCCTATGCAGGCTTTGGATGAAAGTAACAACAGGTGCTTTAAAAGTTGGCCTTTGGGGCTAGGGGTCAGACCAGCCCACTTTAAGAGTGCGTTTCTGGCGCAATATTAATTATGGCCTGTCACTTTAGCAGGCAAATGACGGGCAATGACGGCCAATATACGAAGTCCGGTCGCACGAAAGTCTGGCCGCGCAACGCAAGTGGAAAACGAGCGCATTTTTCCGAGAACGCCGAACCGCTAGTACGGACGTACTGAGTGCGCAGCTGCGGTATAGCGGCGTGTGTGCGTGATTAGGAGATGTCAGACACTGCTAATGTCCAGCCTACATAACGTCCAGACGCAAAAAGAGTTTTATTGACGATCCGAAAAAAATCACGACGTAAAATTGCGCATCGTAATAAACCAGCTTTTCGCGCACTCCGTGAAAAAATACGTCAATTCGTTCGGACGCACTTTTTTGCATTTGCGTGTAAAAATGCTTTCGTTTGACCCTAGCCTTAGAGTCGGCAACAGTGCCGTCACACAGTAACCCCTCTGAGGATATGAATCTGGTAGAGGCGTCAGTGGCAGTGCACCCAAATATTGTGCCTTTGGTGGCAGGCCAGCAAGTGCCATTATACAGTAACCCCTTTGTGGTATTGTGGAAGAGTGCAGTGGTGGAGGTTTTGGGAATGTTGAAGAGATCCCTGATCTATTCAGTTACATCAGCATTCAGCATCAGGGGAGTGATAGCTGCTGATCCAGGACTGATTCATTTTTATAAATGTCAGCCGGTCTGCAGAGTCGGTGAACAGACGCACTCTTTTGTCTGTGACAAAACCTCCAGCGGCACTGAACGTCCTTTCAGAAAGCACGCTGGGTGAAGGGCAACCTAGTAGCTGCATGGCATATTGGCTAAGTTCTGGCCAGTGATCCAATCTCAACACCCAGTAAGCCAATGGATCATCTGCTGTAAAGGTATCCAGGTCTGCCCTTGCCCCTAAGTAGTCCTGCACCATACGGTGAAGACGCTGCCTACATTTGAATAGGGATGAGCTGTTTGGCTTGGAGTTTGATTAGACCATCGCATGTTCGCGAACTACGAACATTTCCACAAGTTCGTCGCATGTTCGCCCACAATGCACCACAATGGACCACAATGCACTTTTCCACTGGCCTGAAGCCTGTAATTGGCTACAGCCTTGCACCTGACCACCGGACAGGTGCAAGACAGGTTCAAGACTATGACAATCACGGCTCAGAGTCCTGATTGGGCAAAGTTCCGCAGCACACTATATAAGGTTTCACACAGCGCTTCAGCACGCGTTTGAGAGGAGATTGTTCTTGGGTTAGTGTGTGTTCTCACTGCCAGTCTGTCACCAGCTACTGGGTAGGGATGAGCCGAACACCCCCCGAGTTCGTTTCGGACCCGAACCCGAACTTTCCAAATGTTCGGATCCGAACCAGCACCCGAACTCGAACTCAATAAAAGTCAATGGGGCTGAAAAATCGTTTTTTAGAGTGCCCTCCAAGAGGGCATATATGCTAGATATTTGCCATAAAAGGTGTATGGGGGTCCAGGTAGTGCCCTGGGGAACAGGAAAAAAGGACAAAAAGTAAAAGAAAAGTTTTTAAAGGGAAAATGAAAAATTCCTTCAAATATCGTGCCTAGGAGGTCCCCATAACCTGCCCGTGAAGTGGCAGATTTCTAGGATGTATAGAAATATGTAAAAACCAAAAAATGACATTTCAGATGATGGTAAATGCTTTTTCTTTAATCTATCCATAAACAACTGCTTTGGGCGGCAGTCTGTATGAAAAGCGGAGACATTTTCGGACACGCAGAAAAAGTTTACTGATTTTTTGGCGGTGAAAAGCAAGAGAATGACTGGAGAATGGAAAATTCTAGACCAAATAGCCGATTTGGAAAGTGATATAAATGGGAGAATTTTTCTGGTTTGGCTATTGTGTCCTAGAATTTTCTCTTCAGTCATTCTCCTGAGTTTCACCTTTCTCTGAATAACCTTGACAGAGTGCGCTGCGTCCGCTAGCGGCGTGTGTGCGTGATTTGGAGACGTCAGACCCTGTTCATGTCCGGAGAAAACATAACGTCCAGACACCCAAAGTTTCCTGGTTTGGATCCGTAAAAAAATCACGCACAAAAATGCGCATCGTATGACCGTTTACGCGCATTCCGTAAAAAAATACGGCAATGCGTTCAGACGCATTTTTTGACGGTCGCTGTGAAAAATGCGTTAGTCTGCCCCTA
>RXON01004287.1:0-33063 GCA_009667805.1 Leptobrachium leishanense | reverse complement strand
CAGATTTTCTAATGGTCAGGAACTCAGGATCAGGACGCTGGACTAAAACAGTGCCTCAGGATCAGGACGCTGGACTAAAACAGTGCTATATATCCATCCAGTGTGCTGATGGTTAGAAAATTTTAATGTATATACATTTAACGGCCGCACGCCCACGTACTTACTCTATCCAAACAAAGTTCAGAATGATGTGAAACATTGGGACTTTTTGGATAGATTTCGATTTTCGACTATCCAAAAGCTAAAAAAATAAAAATGGTCGAAATCTAATGCAAAAGTCCCGATGTTTCACATCGGGATGTCAGATATAGGCTTGTGCACCGATTTTTTTTCGGTTCGATTCGGTTCGATTTGTTCGGATGTTTAAAATTTTCGATTTGGCTCGTTTTGACCGATTTCTGTTTCGATTCAGTTCGGTTCGGCTCGTTTTTTTCGTGTACATTTTTTTTTCGGAAAAAACAACCATTTTTCGTATTTTCGGCTCACTTTGCTCGTTTTTTGTATCGACTTTTCGTGATTTCGGAAATTTTCGTTTTTTTCGGAACGTCTGTTCTCGTTTCAAAGTGTCTAACTCTATTCGTTTTGACGTAAACTACTATGGGTTACTTTTTTATACTTTATATATTTTTTTATAATAAATTTTTGGTTTGTTTTTCGGATCCGATAATTCATTCTGTCGATACGATAATTCTGGCGATTCTATCGTGTTTTTTCTTTATTAAATAAAGATCCTTTTTTTCTTATGAATATACATTTCACAACTTTATTTAATCACATTAAAAAAATGGTATGAAAGCCAAGGAACAAAAAAAAGAACAAAACGATTTAAAAAATGCTAAACTGACCCGAATGGTCTGACTTTAAAAATAAAAACCAGAACAGGTTTTAAAACGGAAAAATAGTTGATCAAAATGATCTGAAACGAAAAAAGAAACCAAATAAAATGATTTAAAACAGACAAAAAAAATTAACCCTTTCGCTGCTGAGGCATTTCACGGCTTCCCTTCACGCCTGTGTGCGGCACTGCGATCTGCTGCTGAGCTAATTTTTAACAGTTTCGCTCCTCTTGTTTAAACGCGTTTTTTTGAAGCCTTATTTTATAATATGACCCAGACATGTTATATATTGTTCTTTCCGGCAGATGATTCATAATATATCATTATCATATGTATGCGTCATGTCCTGTCTGTATTTTATAACAAAAAATGCTATAAAATTAGAATTTTCAATGTTTGTTTTACAAGGTGTAAAGTGTTTTTTTCACATTTTAACATGCAAGTGTTTGCGGTTATATTTTATGAGTTGCGTCTGTTAAAAAAAATTGAAATGGGGACTCGTTATATTTTTTTGGGTGAAAATTACACTATTTTTAACAAACGCACCCCATACAAAAATCCTTAGTGCAGCATCATTGCTCACATTATAATTGAAATGGGAACAATATTGCTGCATTAACAAAACAAAACAAAAAACCTTTTTATTTTTTTTATATTTTAATTTTTTATAGTTTTTAACATTGTCATGTTTGGTATTGTTGGAAAGGCCATGCTCTGGTCGATCCAAAGATACCAAACATTAACCAACCGATAGCTTCCGCGGATCGGGAGATAGGGGGTTCCACTTCCAATGAACCCCCTATCTCCACCATTGGTCGCAGTTAGGGGTTAACTCCAGAACTGACGTCATTGTGACGAGGTCTTGGGACTGTTGGCAGCTGCCGTTCCCCCCCACGCTGTTGTCTTCCTGCAAAGACGTGACCATGTTGGCAGGCAGCGTCTTAGCGGGCAGCGGTGGGAGAGAGAGAGCTCATAGCTGGGAGGAGGTGTTGCGTGAAGCTGCAAACAGGGACAAATAAACTAGACCTGAGCTGCACTGAGGATCTTTGGGTTGTGTCGGAGAAGACTTCACGCAGTGCTGCCATCAATATTTTTTGATAAATTCTTGGTTATACAATGAATGTGACTGTGGACAAAAATCCATGTTGTTGTGACATCGCCTAAACTTAACAAAACCATGCCACGTTGGTAATCAAATCTCAAGGCAGTACAACAAGGTTGTGTTAGTGTGTGACATTTTTTGGCCAGGCAGGCAGTGTAGAATGTGCACAGTCACATTCATGGCCACAAATATGTCGACAAATTTATGACAAAGGGTCCATAGAAATGTCAATAAATTTATGTACATATAATTTTAACAGTGTGGAAACCAAGCAATACATATTAACTTATTAAGTAAGGAAAAGCAACGCACACAAACAGGAAAATATAGAAAAAATATAAAATTTATTTACAACATGCCACGGATGGCAAACTGCCCAACAGGGGCACAAACAAACATAGGGGAGGAGGAAGCTGGTCTCACTGCCGCTCCAGGATGTCAGCGGCATTGTTAATATGCTCCCTTAACTCCTGGAGCAACTCCTGGATGGCTTCTATGTTGGTGCCAGCCAGGCGTAGCTCGCCGATCACCATCCTATTCCTCATCCTGACACTGGACCTGTCCGGTCTGGCTTCTCCTTCTATATATCCAATAAATGAAAGAAGGAAAATACAGTAAGTAAAGCAGGTTTCTATTTTTGACTGAAAGTCTTGAAAAAATATAACAGTAGTATATACCAGAGCTGGCGGCCTCCTGAGGCTCTGACTCCTCCGACTCCTCCTCCTCCACCACCACCGTCAGCATCTCTTCCGGTGCTATATCTAAGAAATTAAAGAAATAAAAAATACAGTAAACAACAAAACTGATTTATTTTTGAACAAAAGTCAATGCAAAATACAACAGTAAAAAAAAAACCTGGACTCGCGGCCTCCTGCTGTGGCTCCGGCTCCCTCTCTCCATCGCCCTGCTCCTCCTCTACCTCCTGCTGCTCCTCTTGTGCTATACATAAAAAAATTAAATTAAAATACAGTAAACAAAAAATGTTTCTGTTTTTGACCAAAAGTCGTTGCAAAATAAAACAGTATATACCAGCGCTGGTGGTCGCCCGTGGCTCGGAAAACTTTTCGGATCTGTCGGTTGTCGGGTCCGATCCGATTCGGAAAATCGGCCGAATCCGAAAACACGAATCGGGAAATTTCGTGAAAATTCAGAAATTCTGAAACCCGAAACGCACATCCCTACTGAATAAATATCCTTTTGTTTATTTCATACTTGCTTATCATCTCATCGCACATTGGGCTCGACCCGCAACCCTTCCATCTGGTAAAATCCTTTATAAATAAATAAAATAAAATAAATAAATATTGTGACAGCCCATTTCTCTTCAGGTGAATGGTGCCACCATTACTTCTTCTGCCTCTCAGGCTCATTGCCTCAGGGTCCTCTTGGACTCCAATCTATCCTTTACTCCTCACATTCAGTCTCTAACCAAATCTTGCTACTTCCACCTAAAAAACATTGCAAACATCCAACCCTTTCTTAATCCAGACTCTACTAAAATGCTCATCCAAGCTCTTATTATCTCCAGCCTCAACTACTGTAACCTCCTTCTCTCTGGCCTTAAGAGATTCCAGATTCTGCCTCTGCAGTCTGTAATGACCGCCTGTGCCAGACTCATACACCTCACCTCTTGCACCTCTCACACCTCAGCTCTCTGTCGATCTCTACGCTAGCTCCTGTTTCCTTTAGAATCCAATTCATTATACTGGAGCTCATGTACAAAACTCTCCATAACCGTGCCCCTGCCTAAATCTCCTCCCTTATTAGCAGGTACATCCCATCCCGACCACTTCGCTCTGCCAATGATCTGATGCTATCAGTTACTCGTACCCGCACCGCCAACTTTCGCCTTCAGGACTTCTCTCGAGCTGCCCCCTTTCTATGGAACTCCCTCCCCCACAACATCAGACTCTCACCGTCTCTCCAGTCCTCCAAGAAGTCTCTGAAAATGCATTGCTATAGAGAAACGTACCAGCTCACTCCATGATCCCCCACTGCATATTTCTTACTACATCTTCCCATTCAGTCCTCATGCAACCCGCTACTTCAAATACCCTATTCGCCCTCACCTAATGTGCTAATGTAACACCCCCCTCCTCTTAGATTGTAAACTGTGGAGCAGGGTCCCCTCTCCACTTAGATTGTATGCTCTGGAGCAGGTTCCCCTATTCTCTTAAATTCCCTAAATTGGATGAGCTTCAGGCTTGGTGTTGCTATTACAAGCCCAAAATCATTGTGCTCACAGAGTCATGGTTAACCCCAAAAGTACCAGACTCTGGCATAGCAATACAGGGGTATTCATGTTATAGAAAAGACAGCATATGATTTAAGAACTTTTACCCCTTTGGGTCTTAATGTTGATTTTGATCTTTTTAATTTTTTAACCTAATTCTTTGTTATAATATTTTATGCCAGTTATGGTTTCTGCCTTAATTATGTCTCTCTCAAGGCTATGTGTTTTTTTCTATATGCAGCACATATTATTGGTGCATGTTATTAACATTGGAATGTTTACATGTTTTTTCTAAATGTTTTTTACATTTCACTTTTTTAATTATGTTGTGATGTCTTTAAAGACCTCCCCCCCCTCCTTTTTTGGAGTGGTTTTAGAAGTATTAAGAATTTATACTCTTGTCATTTTTCAATTCTATGTAATTCTCGTTTTAATTCTCGTTTAGTTTCAATTCATATGCACAGTGTTTTATGGGTGTTAACAAATTTTTTCTTAATAATGACTCTTAAGTTTTTTGTGATTACCTATATGTGGCAAGTTCATTAATACTGCCTTTTTATTGTTATTATTAGTGAGTTTTTCACAATATATTTAATGCTTTAAATGTACTGAAGCGTTTGTAAGATCTCCTATAGGGAGCGGTTTCAGAAAATTCTAATAGAAGACCAACAGGTGTGTCAGGTTAAAGACACTATTTAGAGAGGATGATGGCATGGTGACGTATGCTCTGATGAAGTCCCATGGGCGGGGCGAAACGCGTCAGCACTACGTCACTTTACCATCGCGGACCCACCTTTGTATCGAGTGACCACCTTGGAAGCAGCCCGGGAGCTCCGGGTGGTTCGTTTTTTAAAGGCTTGACGGGACGCGATGTTTTTATCTGGCAGTGGGTGAGATCAATTCCTAAACCCACTACCTATACTCTGTACGTATATCATGTCAGTGTATTTTTATATATATCAATAAAAGGTATAACACTATTGAGATTTCCTTTTTCTCGAGATATATACCCTTAATGAAGATTCGCCAAAGAAGTGGTCGTTCGTTTTAAAGGATTGGAAGAATTTGCCAAATTTCCTTTTTATAGCAGAGACTGGATATCCATTGAACGAACTATAGAGGAATAGACATTTTTTTCCTCCTTTTTTGCCTCTTCTTGCTGTGCATATTAGCATGCTTTTAATATAGACTTACAAAAGTTTTTTACTTTATTTAGCGCAACATCACCAATTTTTGTTTTTTATGTTATATTCTTTCTGAATTGGTGGATATCAGGGTGGTGTTTTTTGCTGCTTACTTTGTGGGTGTTTCCGCAGTATAAACCCTCTTTCTTTTAATAACATATCAAACCCTAGAAACTTTTGGAGAACCATAAGTAACATACGAGCACCCCCAGTCCACTCCCAGCCAGCTGCTGTCAAAGTAAACAATCAAACCATGCAACACCAACTAGATGTAGCAAATGCCTTTAATGATTATTTTGTTGGATGCGCCACCACTTTGATTGCCAAGCTAGGAAATGACATGCAATCAGAGAGGCCTCATGCAGGTCAGGCCCCCCCAACGGTGCAAAGTCCCTGTATCAGACAGGAATTCAGTTTTAGACCAGTGCCTGTCAGTGTCGTTACTAAACTTCTCCGTAAGCAAAAAATGAAATACCAGTCTGGACCTGATAAAATACCAGCAATGCTGCTGAAAATCAGTGCGCCAGCAATTGCAAATCCTGTCACAACCCTAATAAATGAGTCACTGGCGACTGGATTCATACCCAAACTCTGGAAGACTGCAAGAGTGGTACCTTTCCATAAAAGTGGTGACAGTACTTTGGTATCCAGCTACCGTCCGATATCGTTGCTCCCTGTAATGTCAAAAGTCTTGGAAAAATGCGTCTACACACAATTAAGTAATTATTATCAATATTGGAACTACTTAACCCCGGATCAATCAGGCTTTCGTCCAAATCACTCAACTACAACCGCCCTTTTAAAAATCTGCAATGATATCCAAGCTGGGATGGAACAAGGAAACCTAACTGGAGCCATCTTCCTTGATTTTGCCAAGGCCTTTGACACGATAGACCATGGCATCTTGTTAGAAAAACTTAAAAACTCTGGCATTGGTGATCGCACACTAACCTGGTTTCAATCATATGTATCCGACCGATCACAATATGTGTCAATTTCTGGCAGCTCCTCCCTCCCGCTCCCAGTCACTTGCGGTGTACCCCAAGGCTCAATACTAGGCCCCCTGCTATTCACAATATTCATAAACAATCTGCCCAACGTCTGCAAAGCCTCAACTGTACATATGTACGCAGACGACACTGTAATCTATACCAGCAATCCAAATCTCCCGCAGCTGGAGGCCGTGCTGCAAGAACAATTCACAGAGGTAGAAAAGTGGATCAAAAACAACAAACTTTTTTAAAATACTGACAAAACTGTAACGATGCTCTTTGAACAGCACCTAAACTACACAAATTGCAAAATCCCCATCTATGTGTTGGGACAAAATCAAATGGCATGCTGACCACAGTCACTTCTCTCAAATATCTAGGTATGTGGTTGGACCCTAATCTATCCTTTGGCCCCCACATCGAAAAACTCTCATCTAAACTTTACCCCAAACTAGGTGCCCTGTACAGAAACAAATCCTGCCTGAGTCCCGTGGCAAGAAAGCAGATTGTACAGCAAATGCTTATGCCGGCTATTGATTACGGAGATGTAGTGTATGCAGCCGCCCTGCAAACACACCTTCATAAACTTACTACATTGTATAACTCATTCTGCCGCTTTGCGCTACAATGTAACTACATGACCCACCATTGTGACATGTTAAAAGAGCAAAACTGGCCATCGCTGGAATCCAGACGCACCCTTCACCTTTCCAGCCTGGTGTTTAAGAGCATTTCTGGGAAGCTGCCACCCTACCTGAATAGACTGCTTCCCCAGCAGCTCTCTCATCCTATAACCTCCGATCCAGGACCAGCACCTTACTTGCAATACCACAATACATAAAGACAGTGGCTCGGTCCTCATTTTCCTACAGAGCACCACAATTATGGAATAACCTCCCAGACACCATCAAATCTTCCCCCAGTCTTAAGTCACTCAAGAGCTCCTTACTAACATACCTCAATACAGAATGCACCTTTACACATGTAACCTAGTGACTATATTTATTTTCTGTTAATCTGTATATTTGTGTTGGTTTTTTTTAATATCTTGCATTGTATTACTTTGTATTTCTGTAACTGTAACACTTCAATGTTCTTGAACCCAGGACATACTTGAAAACGAGAGAAATCTCAATGTATCCTTCCTGGTAAAATCCTTTATAAATAAATATATAAAAGATTGTAAACTCTGGAGCAGGGTCCTCCCTCCTTCTGTTCCGTGTGTGTAACATATATGTATATTTGTTATTCTGTTTCTCCCATTGTACAGCGCTAAGGAATTTGTTGGCGCTCTATAAATACTTGTAACTGTAACTAATTCAACTAAGGCAACAGATTCTGCCTCTTCTTTTGATTTGAACGCTGAGAAAACTGTTTCAGTTTTTTAAAATGTAGTTTTCTTTTAGTTTTTTTAGCCTCAAAACGAAAATTTAAATAGTAATTTTGGCATGTTTCCTTTTTTTTTGTTTGGGGTAGGGGCGCTCGACATTTCTATGCCTACAGGCTCTTGAGGTGCAAATCCGGCCCTGCGCATATCTGGTCCAGAGAGATACAGAAATCTATCAACTCGCCAAGTTTGTCTGGCAATTTCAAGGGAGCGAGCTCAAACATTAATGAGTCACAGAGACCCTCAGTAAATGCCAATACCAAGGACTCATTTGTCCACCATATGTCCAAGGCCAGGGTCTTGAACTCAATGGCATAATCGTATACCCTGCAATTGCCTTGTTTGTTATGGAACAAAGCACGACCAGCAGTCTTCGCCCTTCTGGTAGGGTCGAAGGTGCTCCTTAATTCATGTATCAATTCCTCATAATCATAAATCATAGGTGCATTACTTTCCCATAAGGGTGTAGCACAAATTAAAGCTTTATCTGTTAAATGATTAATAAGGTAACCAACCTTAGCCCTTTCAGACTGACAGAATCCTGGGTTTAATTCAAATAATATGTGCAAACACCGACATAACCCAGGAGTACCGTCATAACGCACTGGTGCCTTCATGCTTACTCATGGTCTGTCAGGTAACAGAGAGGCCTCCTAAGCAGGTATAGGAGCAGGGAGAATGGTGTATACTCAGCCTTGCGGAGCCAAAAGAGTCTGCAGAGCCTTTGCTATTTGATTCATACGATGACTCTGCTCCTCTTGTTCCGCTGCCAATTTAGCCAAGAGAGTGGGCAACTCTGTGGGATCCATTGGCGCTGACGTAATGTTACAGATTCCTCACGGACGTTTGAATACCAGTCCCAGTACGCGGAGTTGCCCCTATGCTTTCCGATCCTTAGAGTGGTCATTATGATAGAAACTGAAGGAGTATGTGAAGTAATCAGAAAACACCCGGGAATAATGTCAGAATCTTTAAATCGCTAGAGCCAGGGGTTTAGAATACCAGAATCGTTCAATTGCCAGAGCCAGGGGGTCGAATACCAGAATCGTTAATTGTCAAAGCAATGGGTCAGATAACAGAATCGTCAATTGCCGAAGCCTGGAGGTCATACACTGAATAGATTGGTAAAGGAAATGCTAGGTAGCACTGGGGGGTGCAGAAACCACGTCAGCATGCCAAACACCGCTGACTGCAAGGCATTTAAAGCCGATGGCGCCGCGCCATAGCTGCGCGCCCTGCCCCTTGTAGGTATTATTATCTCTGCACGTGCCTACAATACGTCGAAATTTATATTCAATAAGAAACTTATACGAGACGCAAATATCAGTCGTTTATATTTCCTAGAAATTCTCCTAAATTCTTTTAATTGTCTGTGTTTTGCTTTGAAGAAAACACTAATCAATAATCGGATAAAAATATATATATTTATTACGTATACAAAAAGGTTTCAAATCTCATATCATAAACAAAGATTTATAAACAACCACAATCCATCCACCAGCAAATATACTACTAGCTTCACAATATATGTATCACCTGTTAGTAACTGCATATATGATTAATATCATTTACCTTATCAGTTAGTAACTATACACAAATGGTTAACCAACATTTCTGCTTAACGAAAATGTAACATATATTTCCCAGCAAACCAATGTTTAACAAGCTAGATCTTGTAGAGATATATGTATCTCTCTATGCTACGTGGATCAACAAAAGATGAGCTATCACTTATTCTATTTTTAGAATGATAAGTAATAAAAACTTATTTAGTGAATCCTCCCCTAATCGAGAATTAAACTTCTAATCTTCTGCTTTTTATATTGTAGTTATATAATTCCTTGCTTATTAATTTCAATCACAGTAACTTCCAAATTCAATATATATTTATATATATATATATATATCGGTATATCAATCTTGCAACGTAGTCGCGGTACTTGGCGTGGCTCTAATAGCCATGAGCACTAAGGGCAACTTTACATCCCAGTCCTTTCTTGATTCTTTTACAAATTTCTTTAGGACATTTACAATTGACTGGTTATAGCGTTCGACACTTCCACTAGACGCGGCACGATACGCAATATGCAACTTACGCTTGACACCTAACATTTTCCACATTCTTGTCATTACATCACTCTTAAAATAGCTACCACGGTCAGACTCCAACCTTTGAGGTAGACCAAACCTGGAAAATATATGGTTAATAAGAAGGGTTTCACATGTTTCAGCAGTATTATTAGAAGGTGGTAAACACTCTATCCATTTACTAAAGAGACAGGTAACTGTTAACATATATTTGTTTCCCCTAGTTGATCTTGTGACAGGACCAATAGAGTCGATCTGAATATCGGACCATGGCAATGAGAAACCTTTCCTCTGGAGAGGTGCGCGATGAGTAGGGCCGTGAGGTTGAAATTGGGCACATACTAGACATCCGTGGCAATATGTTTGGACGTCTTGTAACATATGGGGCCAATAAGCATAATCCCGCAATAACTCATAGGTGATCTTTTCACCTCGATGTCCCACAGTGGGTGCATCATGGGCATGTTGCAGCATTAAACCTCTAAAGGCAGTAGGAACTACCCATTGTTGTATCACATGCTTAGATGTTCTGATCAATAGACCATCCTTAATACTGAATTGGGCCTTGGATCTCATTAAATACGAAGATCCTCAGTCTGGTCAGGACTCTCTTCAGGTAAAGGATTATCACTAGGATTTTCGATATATTCGTAAAAGACTCCAATCACGGGATCTTCCTTTTGGCTCTTAATTAGATCTTCATTGGGAGAATCTTGACACCACTGTGCTACATTACTCTCGACCTTAGATTTAGTCTGCTGACGGGTAAGTACATCTACATGTGTTTCACTCAGTAAGTGATCAATATTTATAATTTCAGCACTGACCGCACCCTGTTTAGACAATTTGTCAGCTAGGTCATTGCCTTCTTTATCCATACCTGAAATTTTGGAGTGACCTTTTGTCTTTTTCCAATAAACGGTTAAACCATTTTCAGTCACCATCTTATCTATTAATCAACATTTCTGCTTAACGAAAATGTAACATATATTTCCCAGCAAACCAATGTTTAACAAGCTAGATCTTGTAGAGATATATGTATCTCTTATTAATTTCAATCACAGTAATTTCCAAATTCAATATATATATATATATATATATCGGTATATCAATCTTGCAACAGTTTCTTTAGGAGAAATCCTTATATCCGATTCGTCTTCATATCTCTATCTGCAGAATAGAAATATTTTAGATTCTGGATCTAACAATAATCTGAGATATCTGTCTATCTATTGCAAGAAATACTCCAGATATATATAATTACATTAACCTTAAATTTGCTCTTTCATACATTACCTCCAATCTGGATTCAATGAGTTACAGCCTTGGAATATTCTTTGATTGTTCTGGAATATGTGAAAATTATCAATGTAGATATTCAATGCATGTGAGTTAGAGATGTGGTGTGAAATCTTGAGTGCATTGTGTCCTGGGATGGTCTACTTGCAATGGTCTGCCTGCGATGGTCTGCCTGCGATGGTCTGCCTTGTAACGAACAGTGTAGCTTCAATTATAGTCAATTTGACGTCACTGACAATCTACCTCTTTCCATTTAAATATTACATTCTTTACATTAATATAATAATTACTATACCTCTAGAGGGCAGTGTTGCACTTTTAATTAATTTCTCCATTTAATTTTTATATATCTTATCTCAGGTCAAGAGATCAATCTGACTTACAAAGACCCTCTATTTTCAATGTAGACTCTGAGTCTCTCCTGTACAAAATTAGATTTATTATTCCACTCCTCTCAAAATTTTTACTGAGTCTCTATCAGTTAAATTCTTTTTCTGGCACTTATAAAAAACATAACTGTTAAGGTTTCACCTAGCCGTGAACTATTTAAAAAAAAATCTCTGTTCATTTCTAAAACTAGGGAAAATTGAAAAAGAAAAGACTTTCCATTTAAAACAAGATGGCTACAGGCATCCATTTAAATTTTTCCTCCTTCTAATATACCCGACATAACACCTTTGGTTTCATCTGACCCTTGTAAGGTTATAATCGATGGAAGCATGCAATATTTCCACCTTTAACCAATTAGGCTAGGTTTCCACCTTTCGCAACACGTCTTTCTTCTTTCATCCATTTAATAATTGAAGATGCAGTGTTTTTAAACTTCAATGTACGTACTTTCTTTGTTAGTACAATCATCCAGACAGTTAGAAACATAATTACTATACAAATCACAATCTCTGTAATTTTCGGCCTGATATAAGCAGATAGCAATTGATGATCAAGCTGTGAATACATTGGAGCATAAATCGTTAGATTCTCTTTCTTTTTTAGAAGTTCAATGGTATGGTCAGGCTTGTTCTCTAGCAGAAATTTCAAATCCGGATTCATAGGTATCTCTCGCCCTTGGAATGCGTCAATTATTTGTATCTCATCATACCAGACTTCATTTCCGACCGGATAAAGAGTAACATCTCCGATAACAACTCTTGATTCTTTAGTAACTTTTACGAGAATCACTGGTGTAGGTATCAACACTTTCTGGTTTTGTACCAGATCCTTCCAGTAAACATTTGCTTCTCTTTCTGTGTAAAACAGCAGGTGCAATAAAAATGCGGAAAATCTTTTCTTCCGGTGGTTCTTGTACATAGCAATTAACGGTTTCCTGGCTTTATCCAGCATGTCTTTCACGCGTGCATGAGCTTGATTCACATGGGACTTTAGCATTGGATCTGCTTGGAATTGTGTGGAAAACAGTAGAATTTACAGATAATCGCAATATCCTTGGTGGTCCGACTCATCTTTGCGGATTAGCGTCGCAGTTCGGATTAACCACTTTTCTCAATTTCTGTTGAAAGAAAGAGTATAAATAACCATTCATAGATTTCATTCTATACACCCTCAGTTTTCCTTAAACACAACTAGCGATTTCACTCAAATTCCCTCTGATTTCTGATTAAATTTAATTAACCGTACGGATCTAGCCTATCTACTAACTTGAGTTAAACATCTGAATATTGGGAAAAATAGTCACATGTTAATTAAAACAATCACTTCACATGATACCAGTTAAGTGTCTTCTGCTGGTCCATCTTCACATTCTGTTGAGGTGAGATCTAGGATGACAAACACGCAATTGATTAATGTGAACCCATTTTTCAATACTCTCCTTTCCTTTGGGTATCTCTATTTTATACGCCACAGGACACAGTTTATCAATTATCGAGTATGGTCCTTTCCAGGATGGAAGAAACTTTCTCTCTTTTACTCGATCTCTACTAAAATTATACAGATACACCATATCGTCAATCTCATACTCCTTTTTGGTAGTCTTAAGATCATAATAAGTCTTATTAGATACAGCAGCCTTCTCTAGGTTCCATTGCACAAATGCTTGCTGTAAATGATAACGTAGGTTTTCTATATACTGATGCGTGGTAGCAGCATTTATTAACCCTTTCGCTGCTGAGGCTTTTCCCGCCCCTGTGCTGAGGTCATTTTTACCGTTTTTGCTCATCATGTTTAAATGTGTTTTGAAGGCTTATTTTAGTATATGACCCAGACATATTATATATCGTTCTTTCCGTCAGACTCGGTAGATTCATAATATGTCATCATTATATGTATACGTTATGTCATGTCTGTATATTATAACAAAAAATGCAATAAAATATGTATTTTCAATAATTTACAATGTGTAAAGTGTTTTTTTTCACATTTTAACATGCGAACAATTGCGGTTATATTTTGTATGGGGTGCGCTTGTTAAAAAAATTAGAGATGGGGTCTCGTTACATTTTTTTTTGGGGAAAATTACACTATTTTTAACAAACGCACCGCATACAAAAATCGTTAGTGCAGCATCATTGTTCACATTATAATTGAAATGGGAACAATATTGCTGCATTAACAAACCAAAAAAAAGAAAAAAAAAGTGTTAATTTTTTTTTTTATAATTTTTTTTAATTTTTTTTTTATTTTTATTTTTAATTTTTTTTTTTGACAAATGTTTCACAGTAGTGTTTGGTATCGTTGGAACGGCCATGCTCTGGCCGATCCAACCATACCAAAATTAACCCCTAGCTGCCACGGATCGGGAGATAGGGAGTTCATTGGAACTCCCTATCTCCACCGTTGGTGGCAGTTAGGGGTTAAGTCCAGGACTGGCGTCCTTGTGCTACGCACGATGACGCCAGTCCTCAGGGGGAGTTCCCGGAGGCTTGGCCGGCATCCAAGATGTCGGCCAGCTCGGGGAAAGGATCGCGAACCGGCGCTTTTCAGCGCCGATTCGCGATCCAGCTCCCCAGGGGTTAATGCCAGGCACCATTTGGAAGGGCAGGCTGTGCCCTTCCAAATGATGCCTGGGTTAACCCCCGCAGAGCCGCCGATCGGGAGGGAGAGAGGTCCGAAGGACCTCCCCCCCTCCCTTTCAGGCGCCTCCTCCACACATGCGGGGGGGCGCCTGAATTAGGTGTCATCGCGCTGCCGCGATGACACCTAATACCAGCGGCTGCGGTTCCGGATGCGCGCTGAAATCGAGGATGTCAGCCCGCACCGGAGGGGCCAGCGATCGGCCGGAACCGGCCGAACGCTGACCCCAATGGGAGGACGCGCTCAGCGCGTCCTCAGCACACCAGCGGTAATGCGGAGGACGCGCTGAGCGCGTCCTCTGCATTGAAGTGGTTAAATTCTGATCTGAAGTGCGATACAATAGATGTTGTGGTAATACCATCTTCCTTCCAGTCATTAACTCAAATGGTGACATCGTAGTCGTGGTACTTGGCGTGGCTCTAATAGCCATGAGCACTAAGGGCAACTTTACATCCCAGTCCTTTCTTGATTCTTTTACAAATTTCTTTAGGACATTTACAATTGACTGGTTATAGCGTTCGACACTTCCACTAGACAAACCAAAAAAAAGAAAAAAAAAGTGTTTATTTTTTTTTTTATAATTTTTTTTTAAATTTTTTTTTATTTTTATTTTTCATTTTTTCTTTTTGACAAATTTTTTCACAGTAGTGTTTGGTATCGTTGGAACGGCCATGCTCTGGCCAATCCAACCATACCAAAATTTAACCCCTAGCTGCCACGAATCGGGAGATAGGGAGTTCATTGGAACTCCCTATCTCCACCGTTGGTGGCAGTTAGGGGTTAAGTCCAGGACTGGCGTCCTTGTGCTACGCACGATGACGCCAGTCCTCAGGGGGAGTTCCCGGAGGCTTGGCCGGCATCCAAGATGTCGGCCAGCTCGGGGAAAGGATCGCAAACCGGCGCTTTTCAGCGCCGATTCGCGATCCAGCTCCCCAGGGGTTAATGCCAGGCACCATTTGGAAGGGCAGGCTGTGCCCTTCCAAATGATGCCTGGGTTAACCCCCGCAGAGCCGCCGATCAGGAGGGAGAGAGGTCCGAAGGACCTCCCCCCCTCCCTTTCAGGCGCCTCCTCCACACATGCGGGGGGGGCGCCTGAATTAGGTGTCATCGCGCTGCCGCAATGACACCTAATACCAGCGGCTGCGGTTCCGGATGCGCGGCTGAAATCGAGGATGTCAGCCCGCACCGGAGGGGCCAGCGATCGGCCGGAACCCGGCCGAACGCTGACCCCAATGGGAGGACGCGCTCAGCGCGTCCTCAGCACACCAGCGGTAATGCGGAGGACGCGCTGAGTGCATCCTCTGCATTGAAGTGGTTAAATTCTGATCTGAAATGCGATACAATAGATGTTGTGGTAATACCATCTTCCTTCCAGTCATTAACTCAAATGGTGACATCGTAGTCGCGGTGACTTTTGCGTGGCTCTAATAGCCATGAGCACTAAGGGCAACTTACATCCCAGTCCTTTCTTGATTCTTTTACAAATTTCTTTAGGACATTTACAATTGACTGGTTATAGCATTCGACACTTCCACTAGACGCGGCACGATACGCAATATGCAACTTACGCTTGACACCTAACATTTTCCACATTCTTGTCATTACATCACTCTTAAAATAGCTACCACGGTCAGACTCCAACCTTTGAGGTAGACCAACCTGGAAAATATATGGTTAATAAGAAGGGTTCACATGTTTCAGCAGTATTATTAGAAGGTGGTAAACACTCTATCCATTTACTAAAGAGACAGGTAACTGTTAACATATATTTGTTTCCCCTAGTTGATCTTGTGACAGGACCAATAGAGTCGATCTGAATATCGGACCATGGCAATGAGAAACCTTTCCTCTGGAGAGGTGCGTGATGAGTAGGGCCGTGAGGTTGAAATTGGGCACATACTAGACATCCGTGGCAATATGTTTGGACGTCTTGTAACATATGGGGCCAATAAGCATAATCCCGCAATAACTCATAGGTGATCTTTTCACCTCGATGTCCCACAGTGGGTGCATCATGGGCATGTTGCAGCATTAAACCTCTAAAGGCAGTAGGAACTACCCATTGTTGTATCACATGCTTAGATGTTCTGATCAATAGACCATCCTTAATACTGAATTGGGCCTTGGATCTCATTAAAATACGAAGATCCTCAGTCTGGTCAGGACTCTCTTCAGGTAAAGGATTATCACTAGGATTTTCAATATATTCGTAAAAGACTCCAATCACGGGATCTTCCTTTTGGCTCTTAATTAGATCTTCATTGGGAGAATCTTGACACCACTGTGCTACATTACTCTCGACCTTAGATTTAGTCTGCTGACGGGTAAGTACATCTACATGTGTTTCACTCAGTAAGTGATCAATATTTATAATTTCAGCACTGACCGCACCCTGTTTAGACAATTTGTCAGCTAGGTCATTGCCTTCTTTATCCATACCTGAAATTTTGGAGTGACCTTTTGTCTTTTCCAATAAACGGTTAAACCCTTTTCAGTCACCATCTTATCTATTAATCAACATTTCTGCTTAACGAAAATGTAACATATATTTCCCAGCAAACCAATGTTTAACAAGCTAGATCTTGTAGAGATATATGTATCTCTTATTAATTTCAATCACAGTAATTTCCAATTTCAATATATATATATATATATATCGGTATATCAATCTTGCAACAGTTTCTTTAGGAGAAATCCTTATATCCGATTCTTCATCATATCTCTATCTGCAGAATAGAAATATTGTAGATTCTGGATCTAACAGTAATCTGAGATATCTCAGTCTATCTGTTGCATGAAATACTCCAAATATATATAATTTATTATCCTTAAATTTGCTCTCTCATACATTAACTCCAATCTGGATTCAATGAGTTACAGCCTTGGAATATTCTTTGATTGTTTTGGAATATGTGAAAATTATCAATGTAGATATTCAATGCATGTGAGTTAGAGATGTGGTGTGAAATCTTGAGTGCATTGTGTCCTGGGATGGTCTACTTGCGATGGTCTGCCTGCGATGGTCTGCCTTGTAACGAACAGTGTAGCTTCAATTATAGTCAATTTGACGTCACTGACAATCTACCTCTTTCCATTTAAATATTACATTCTTTACATTAATATAATAATTACTATACCTCTAGAGGGCAGTGTTGCACTTCTAATTAATTTCACCATTTAATTTTTATATATCTTATCTCAGGTCAAGAGATCAATCTGACTTGCAAAGACCCTCTATTTTCATTGTAGACTCTGAGTCTCTCCTGTACAAAATTAGATTTATTATTCCACTCCTCTCAAAATTTTTACTGAGTCTCTATCAGTTAAATTCCTTTCTCTGGCACTTATAAAAAACATAACTCTTAAGGTTTCACCTAGCCGTGAACTATTTAAAAAAAAAAATCTCTGTTCATTTCTAAAACTAGGGAAAATTGAAAAAGAAAAGACTTTCCATTTAAAACAAGATGGCTACAGGCATCCATTTTAATTTTTCCTCCTTCTAATATACCCGACACCCTCCACTTGTCACGTGGCCCGCATCGGCTTGTATTTCATCCGACGCTCGGACAGCGAACAGGACGGAGGATGCTGCCGGACGCCAGCGGTACGTGACAGTGCTGTGTATGAGCATGTCACAATAATGTCTGACGTCGCCTCATCACGTACACAGGCTGCTACGCGGACGCGGCGCACCCGGGGCATCCGTCATAGCAATTTTACGTCGAGGCCTAAATGGCGTCCGTTGCCACCTGAGTGGTGCATACGCACTTTGGTGCGCACATGGTCAGGCTCGCGCCACGATGGCGCCATGGCGGAGCCTTAGCTTTAAGTTTAATATTCCCAAGCACTGGGGGAGAGCAAATCAGACAGACACAGGAAGCTGTATAAGTATATAAAGTGTATTCCAGAAAAGGTAGGCACACAGCAAACAGTTTCTATACACAATACAGAGTACTGGAAACAAATATACAAGTCTCTCTGCACAGAGGTAGTGTCTTGATGCACCAGGGATAGTGGGCTATGCAGTGTCCACCAAGTAGGAACCAGGAGCTCTTCGCAAAGTACCTTGAGAGCAGGATGGTGGAGCGAGGCTTGAATGCAGATAGCCACAGGTGTGGTCACAATACACCATGGATAGTGGACTAGGCAGTGTCCACCGCAGACAGGATCCACAGGCCTGGAACCCGGAGCTCTTCTCAAAGAACTTGCTGTAAATGCAGGCAGCTGAAGCAGGAACACTTGTAGACAATAACAGTACAGAGGATCATAGGGAATGCAGACAGACTCTGGAAGAGGCAGCTCACAGAACCTCACAGTAGCAAGGATGGGGAAACACAAAATGAGAAAGCGTGGATGGAAGGGTGTGTCCAGGTTATATGCACAACCACATGATCAGAGCAGGAATTAAGTAGACATGTGCACAGCACAAAATTTCGTTTTGAACTAATGGATTAGTTCTAAAATGCAATTTATTTAGTTGCTAAAGAAATTTGTTTTCAGTTCTTTAGTATGAAAACTAATTTCATTCATCTGAAAACCAGTGGGTACAATTACTATTGTAGTGGCACCTCGGAGGGCTGAGATCGCTGCTTGTTACAATATCTCTCACTCTCCGCACAATGTGTCAGGCAAAGCTGTTACAGTAACTGACTGCTGCTCTTCACAGCGCTCAGCGTTTCAGTAAAACTAGTAAATTATATTTTTATATATAAGAGGTTAGGACAATATTATTTCCTTGTTTTACTGAAACTCTGAGCACTTTTACAGTCAGTTACTGGAACAGCTGAGCCACCTGATACATTGTACTGAGAGATAATATAACAAGCAGTCGATCTCAGTGCTCACAGCTACTGGATTTAAAGGGCTAAAAAAAAGGCTCCTCTCCGTATAATGTATAGAACATCCTCCTGCATTAATTAATACCCCTCTCTGTATAATGTAGATAACATCCTCCTGCATTAATTAACACCCCTCTCTCTATAATGTATACAACATCCACCTGCATTAGTTAATACCCCTCTCTGTATAGAACATACTACTGCATTGGCAGAATAGGGATGAGCTGTTCGGTTCGATCAGTTCGGAGTTCGATTCGAACATCGGCAGTTCAAAAGTTCGCAAACTAACGAACTTTTTGGCGTGTTCAGTTCGAGTTCGAATTTTTTTTTGGAAAAAAGTAGAAACAATGCTTAAAAAAATACTAAAAAAATCTAGAAATAAAGAGACTCTTTACTGCAGAATATTATAAGCAACGGTTTATTAGATATTGAATTAAAAACTAATGTCTAGGTGCAAAGATTCTCACCTCTAAATGACCTGTACTCTCAAACGGCGTAAACAACAGGTGTTTAATTAGTGTTTGGAAATAACATGTGCTTCTAATTAGTCCGGTCTCATGAATTTGATGCATTGTATGTAGACTGGGAGTGCTAGGTGTCGTGTGTGGGTCTGTGATGGCGATGTTTCCATACATCCTACAAATCCGCCACTTCACGGGCAGGCTATGGGGACCTCCTAGGCACGATATTTGAAGGAATTTTTTGTTTTTATTTTTAACCCTTATTTTACGGAAAACTCACTGTTCCTTTAACCCTTTCACTGCTGAGGCATTTCACCACTGTGTGCTGAGCTAATTTTTACCACTTTCGCTCATCATGTTTAAACGCGATTTGAAGCCACATTTTATTATACGACCCAGACATACACTATATTGCCAAAAGTATTCGCTCACCCATCCAAATAATCAGAATCAGGTGTTCCAATCACTTCCATGGCCACAGGTGTATAAAATCAAGCACCTAGGCATGCAGACTGTTTTTACAAACATTTGTGAAAGAATGGGTTGCTCTCAGGAGCTCAGTGAATTCCAGTGTGCAACTGTGATAGGATGTCACCTGTGCAACAAATCCAGCCGTGAAATTTCCTCGCTCCTAAATATTCCACAGTCAACTGTATAATAAGAACGTGGAAGTGTTTTGGAATGACAGCAACTCAGCCACTAAGTGGTAGGCCACGTAAACTGACGGAGCAGGGTCAGCGGGTGCTGAGGCGCATAGTGCGAAGAGGTCGCCAACTTTCTGCAGAGTCAATCCCTACAGACCTCCAAACTTCATGTGGCCTTCAGTTTAGCTCAAGAACAGTGCGCAGAGAGCTTCATGGAATGGGTTACCATGGCCGAGCAGCTGCATCCAAGCCATACATCACCAAGTGCGATGCAAAGTGTCGGATGCAGTGGTTTAAAGCACGCCACCACTGGACTCTAGAGCAGTGGAGACGCGTTCTCTGGAGTGATGAATTCTGCTTCTCCATCTGGCAATCTGATGGACGAGTCTGGGTTTGGCGGTTGCCTGGAGAACGGTACTTGTCTGACTGCATTGTGCCAAGTGTAAAGTTTGGTGGATGGGGGATTATGGTGTGGGATTGTTTTTCAGAAGCTGGGCTTGGTCCCTTAGTTCCAGTGAAAGGAACTCTGAATGCCTCAGCATACCAAGACATTTTGGACAATTCCATGCTCCCAACTTTGTGGGAACAGTTTGGAGCTGGCCCCTTCCTCTTCCAACATGACTGTGCACCAGTGCACAAAGCGAGGTCCATAAAGACATGGATGACAGAGTCTGGTGTGGATGAACTTGACTGGCCTGCACAGAGTCCTGACCTCAACCCGATAGAACACCTTTGGGATGAATTAGAGCGGAGACTGAGAGCCAGGCCTTCTCGTCCAACATCAGTGTGTGACCTCACAAATGCGCTTCTGGAAGAATGGTCAAAAATTCCCATAAAAACACTCCTAAACCTTGTGGACAGCCTTCCCAAAAGAGTTGAAGCTGTTATAGCTGCAAAGGGTGGACCGACGTCATATTGAACCGTATGGATTAGGAATGGGATGTCATTTAAATTCATATGCGAGTCAAGGCAGGTGAGCGAATACTTTTGACAATATAGTGTATTATATATCGTTCTTTCCGGCAGATTCATAATATATCATTTTTATATGTGTACGTCATGTTCTGCATGTATATTGTAACAAAAAATGCAATAAAACTTGAATTTTTAATCATCTGCAGTGTGTAAAGTGTTTTTTTTCACCTCTTATCACATGAACATTTGCGGTTATATTTTCTACAGGGTGCGCTTGTACAAAAATTAGAAATGGGGACTTATTCAATTTTTTGGGGGGAATTATGTGATTTATAGCAAACACACACCATAGAAAAAAATCATTAGTGCAGCATCATTGTTCACATTATAATTGAAATGTGAACAATATTGCTGCATTAATAAAAATAACACACAAAAAAAATACATGCTTTATTTTACTTTTTTACTTTATAAATGGTCATGTTGGGTATCATTCGAAAGGCCATGCTTTCAAATGAACCCCCTATCTCCACCAGGGGATTCCAGGCAGCTAGGCTGCAGCTAGGCCGCACTTCGGCGCCGTAGTACGACCCGGTGCCTGAGGGGTTAAAGTCAGGCACCGCTTAAAAGGGGAGACGCTTTTAAGCGGTGCCTGGGTTTTTTTTGTGGGACCTCCCGATTGGGAGGGAGAGGGATCCGAACGGATCCCCCCTCCCTTCCAGGCGATCTCCCGGCATTGCCGGGGGTCGCCTGAAAATGACATCATCGCACATGGCACGATGACGTCATTTACTTTGGGAGGAGCTTGACTTCAGCGTCTGAGGACGCTGAAGTCAGAATGCCGCGGGACCCCGGAGAGAGAGGTGAGTATCTCCGCCAGGGGTCCCGCAAAGCTGATGACGTGTGAGACACGTCCTCCTCAGCATACAGCGGGAGTAACTGAGGACGTGTCCCACTCGTCGTCAGCAGTGAAGGGGTTAAAAACCTTTTTTTTTTTAACTTTTTGTCCTGGTTTCCTGTCCCCCAGGGCACTACACCTTTTATGGCAAATATCTAGCATATATGCCCTCTTGGAGGGCACTCTAAAAATCGAACTTTGAGTCCCATTGACTTGCATTGAGTTCGCGTTCGAACTTTTGAAAAGTTTGAGTTCGAATGCGAACAGAACTCGGGGGTGTTCGGCTCATCCCTAGTGCAGAACTCTGGAATGCAATGCTTATCCAGCACAGGAGAGGGAACTTTTACTTAGACAGGAATATAAAAGCAGGGGAGAGGGAAAATATTAACGTAAATCGGTCTGAAAGCTCAGAGAAGAGATGACTGGTGCAAATTTATTTTTATAATAAAATAAAGCACTTTAAATCCAGGGAAACATTCAAATAAATCACACTGAAGGCTCATAATGACAGAGTAACTGTGTGAGCTGGATACTAAATGTATCAGATGTAAAAAAAAAACTTTAGAACAAGCAGCACTGGGAGAGGAGAGGGACTTAATAAAAGTTGTGTACTATAGATAAGGAAAGGGGGATAGTGCTCCTGGATAATATAAAATGTATCAGACCTAAGCCCTTATTATGCAGAGTGGGAGGGGAGATAACACATGCTTTATAAAGTCTCTCTCTTCTCCCAGCGCTGCTTGTTATAAAGGGTTTTTTACTATCCAGCCCTCCTCTGTCATTAGCTTTCAGTGTGATTTATTTGAATGTTTTCCATCTCCAGCTGCTTTTATCATCTTGTCTGCCTCATAGACATGCAAGGGTTAAGTAAAGGTTTCCTTTCCTGTGCTGGCTGTCTGTGCTGCGAGTGAGTATTCTGGAGCTGTCAGATTTTCGGGTAGGGGTCAGGAAGGATTACGCATACAAGCCTTTTCTGTAGCTTTGCGATGTTGCACTCTTCATTGCTGGTCTGCTTCACTCATCAATGTAATATCACAAAAAGTACTGAAACTAAAATATAGTACATTTATTTTAGTTTCTTTAGTTTTTTGTACTGAGCAGTTTTGTATTTGTTGAGTCATACGAAAACTAAATTATCCCAAGATTCAGACTAAATCGTTTTAGTATGTAGCGCTGCTTTAAAGACTGTGTTCTGCTGCATTTAATTATTATGGCCACCAGAGGGAGACAGAGACCTAATGGATTATGCTGGACAAACAAGGAAAACACTGAACTACGTTTTCCATCATGCTTTGCGTAAGGTCAGGAAGTGGGTGGTGTAGGAAGAGGAAAGAGATCAGCAGCCTCATGCAGGGGAGAAGCAGAGTGAGCTGAGCAGTGAAAGGTGGAGGACGCACGTGAAAACTGTCAAGGATCGTGACCAGGCCAGAGTACAGGCACTGCCTCACTGGTGCTGGAGATCGGGACAGTGACCCTGCTGAGTGTAAGGGATTTTATATCCAAAATTATAAGTAATTGAAATCTTCAATTCATTGCTTGCTTCTCCCCCAATTGTCCTCAGGCCATCTGTCCCAACCTACCCATTTTGCCTGTTAAATCCTGCTCTGCTGTATGGGAGAGCCCACCCGGCAATACCCTGAGGCAAATTCCTTATAAACTGTTTCTCTGTGACACGTGGCAGCATCTGGTTATCACATCTGCTTCTCCATTTTGTTTGTAAGGTTATATATACTCCTGTTGATGAATACAGTGGGAGTTTTTTGAAGGACATGGCAAGTTGTGTCTGTGTCTCATTTTTCACAAGCGCGCGCTCATCAATGCCTGGGTACAGCAAATCCTGACAGGTAACGGAGATGGGGGGACACGTGGAGAATGGAGATGGGAAAGGAGAGCCGTTCAGACCTAACAGAATGGTGTCAGAAGTGGGATTACATGCTCAGGTAAGTATTCTATTACTTGGGTATTGTGATCCTGAACTCTATACCTCCAAAAAACTTCTCTCTGCTGCCTCTAATTTCTCTGTCATCTAGTTTCTATCATGGAAAGTGCCTTCTATGTGGTATATTGGATCATGTGGTATATTGGATCAGGGATTAAATTTGCTTTGAAGTTTAAAAGACAGTTTTTTCTTATGGTAATATAAGTGAGTGATAGTCTCCAGTCTCTGCCTCCCTCAGTGATATTACAGTTTGAAATGTGTGAATATCTTAGAATCCTCAGAAAAGTTATTAGTAGGGTGACTATTCATACCCAAAGCTTAAGTAAATCTGTATTTTGTGTTCTGTGTATACAGCGCTCTGTATAAGATACTCTCTGTAGAAGGAGCTCAGCACATTTCCATCAATATGACCTGCTTTTCTTATTGCTCTCTCAAGTCTGCATGCTGTGCTCTCTGCATACTCTATACTGCGTCTACACACGCTGTCCCTGTCCTGTATAACAGTCTCTGTATTATGTGCTTTATCGAAGTTTGAGACAAAAGCTGCGAGGCATAACTGTAAACCTGTGTTGTGTATCTGTAAAGATAAACATCAGGGCTATATAACAGGATTGCTGTGCTTTAAAAAAAAAAGGATATACTCTGGGTCAGCTTTTTTATGTGTCACAGGGAGAATTAAATGAAAGCTATACATTGCATATACTTACACAGTTTATGGTTTTTATTTTCTTTTATTGCATAATGGTTTAGATAGAGTTGTGTTATATTTAGCAGTTAAATATTGCTGCAGAGACTTAGCAACTAAATTGTGTTGTATAAGTTCTGCTTTTACATATAACCTTCCTAAATACCAGATATTGCTTTGTTGTGGATGCTATCAAGTGCATTTGGGGCTCTGTACAATTTTGCTTGTTCAAGCACATGTCTGTCCACCATTTTAGGATGCAGCATGGCGACCGACAACGTGTCGGCCATTTTAAGCCAAGGCTGGTGGCCATCTCGGTGCTTAATGCGGTCAGTAACATGTGCTCAATTAATTGTACAACCTTTGGTGCCCAATCTATTTTACAAGGCATATCGCGCAGGATTATCACCTGAAACGATATTCGGAACCAAAACAAATGGCGAGGATATCTACCTGATAACTGGACATAATATAAGTGAGTTTAAATAAGCCTGTGTTTTCACCAGTCTGCTTAAAATCGCTGCAGTCCTATAAAAAATGCCTTTCTTTGCAAAGAAAGGGTCAGGAAATATTTCTAAATATGGTTCTATTCCTGCGTGGGTGAAATATTGTGTAAGCTCTGAGGTTTAGGAAGATATAGTGGCCATCCAAACAGATTTAGAAACTAATCATTTTAAATGTGATATATAGCCTGACCGTTAACCCTTTTAATGCTGAGCACCCTATAGGGAAAACAAAAAGTTACGTTTTTAATTTTAATGTTATGGTCATGTTGGATATCTTTGGAAAGGCCAAGCTCTGCTCTTCCCAATGTCACCTTGATCGATCATGTGCGATGCACAGGCACTGAGATGCAGTGCACCAAATGACCCCTGTGCCATCTGGCTGCAGAGAAGCAGGCAGCGCAGCCCCTCCCTTCTTGTGGGCACGCTGATCCAGCAACTCCTATCACTGGGCCTGGCAGGGTGCAGCTGCTAGGGGTCAGGGTGAGGAGCTGTTGGGGGAAAAGGGGGAACTATTGGGGTTAGGAGGGAACAGAGAATGACTAATGACTATGTCCCTCTGCCTGTATTATACCTGTGGGGGGGGGGGAGAGTGGGGGAAGCTGTCCCAGCCCATCAGCATGTACAGCCAGCAGAAAGTGCAGGGAGAAAGTGGGGTGGGGCAATTGACAGCATGTGGCCGAAACCCCTAGAGCTGCTGGACAGATGCTGTACAGAACTGCATGTCCAGGGCGTCGGCACAGGCATTTAAAATTCCTATAGCCAATTGCCAACAGTAAATGGGCTGACAAAAGCCCAGGTGCCAGGTGCAAATTCTAGTTGCCATTACGACCTGATGTCTGGGATTTGTCAAGCCCTGCATTAGACGAATGAATGAGTAATCTCAGAATTTTCACGTGTGTATGTTTATTATTCTGTCTCCCCATTCTGCAGCGCTATAGAACTTGTCATCTGAAACATAAGCCAGGAAACTGGATAAAGTGAAAACACCTTCACACACATTACTGCCCCTCTATATAATTTCGCTTATTCTGTTGGACTTTGTGTTAGGGTAGCACAAGTCAGGATGGGTCAGGAACAGTCCTTGTGCTACGGAAGCATAGAACGGAGGCCAAGTCAGGAATAGGAATAGTCCTTGTGCTAGGACAGCACAGGACCAAGAATAAGGAAAAGACTATCTGTAGGGATCAGTAAGGGTCCCAAGAGCTCTCTGGATCACCAGCACTAGTGCCACGCCTGCTCCTGCGTTGCAAGCTGATAAGATTCTCCAGATACAGAGTAGACATGTGCACAGCACAAAATTTCATTTGAACTAATGGATTAGTCCTAAAATGCAATTTATTTAGTTACTAAAGAAATTCGTTTTCAGTTCTTTAGTATGAATTAATTTCATTCATCCGAAAACCAATGGATACAATTACTATTGTAGTGGCTCCTCAGAGGGCTGAGATCGCTGCTTGTTACAGTATCTCTCACTCTCAGCACAATGTGGGCCATATTACATAGTTGGTGCTAACATAACCAGAGCTGTTTGTAAATTCCCAGAGCCATTATAGCCTATGGAGGTTTTCAGTTTACAACAGCTCTGGTTAAGTTAGCACCAACATTGTAATAGTGCCCCGTGTCAGGCAAAGCTGTTACAGTAACTGACTGCTGCTCATCACAGCGCTCAGAGAGGTTAGAACAATATTATTTCTGTTTTACTGAAACTCTGAGCGCTGTTACAGTCAGTTACTGTAACAACTGAGCCTGAAACATTGTACTGAGAGATAATGTAACAAGCAGCCGATCTCAGCGCTCACAGCCACTGGTTTTAAAGGCTGTATAATGTTTAAAACATCCTCCTGCATTAATTAATATACCCTCTCTGTATATTTATACATCCACCTGCATTAATTAATACCCCTCTCTGTATAATATATAGAACATCCTCCTGAATTAATTAATGTCCCTCTCTGTATAGAACATCCTACTGCATTGGCATGTGGAGGGTGCAGAACTTCGGATGTTGCGATGTCGCGCTCTTCATTGCTGGTCTCTTTCACTCATCAATGTAATATCACAAAAAGGACTGAAACTAAAATGTAGTGCATTTTATTTTAGTTTCTTTCGTTTTTTGTACTGAGCAGTTTCGTTTCTCTTGACTCATACTAAAACTAAATTATCCCAAAATTCTGACTAAATCGTTTTAGTACTAAAACGAATGCACATGTCTAATACAGAGTATAGTTCTAGGGTAGAACATCTTGTGGTGTCTGGGCATCCGTATCACAGTCGCGCAGTCATACTATCTAGATATGCGTTTGGTGTTGTGCATGATTTTGGAGACATATGGAAACGTAGAAATGTGTTTTTGTTTTATTAATTAATTTTCTTTCTTTTACAGGACGAAAAGAGAAAAATCCAATAGATCAAGAGATTAATAACGTGCATATTTGTGTAATACAATTCGTTACCAAGGCTGATCTCTTCGGAAATCTAATGATTTCAGTGTCATTTCCAAGTGGCATTCTTAAGTGGACGTTCAGAGTTGATTCCTGGAGTTCAGTGGCATTCTAAAGTGGACGTTCAGAGTTGATTCCTGGAGTTCAGTGGCATTCTTAAGTGGACGTTCAGAGTTAATTCCTGGAGTTCAGTGGCATTCTTAAGTGGACGTTCAGAGTTGATTCCTGGAGTTCAGTGACATTCTTAAGTGGACGTTCAGAGTTGATTCCTGGAGTTCAGTGACATTCTTAAGTGGACGTTCAGAGTTGATTCCTGGAGTTCAGTGGCATTCTTAAGTGGACGTTCAGAGTTGATTCCTGGAGTTGCGGGACTGGAGGAAGGAACTGCAAAACTGCAAGGCCCACTTTTTACTCTGGTAAACTCACGTCTATATCATGCTTTCTCTCACGCTTCTGCTCTTTACTTCTACCTTTCTCCTTAAATGGAACTCCTGCCCCTCTACCACCGACCCCTACACAATCTGCATCTCTCCCTCCCTCCTCTCGTCCCACATGATGGCCTCGCATGAGCTCCTTTGTTCCTCAGAACATGGTCTCCCTCTAACTCTCGTGCTGCCAATCACTCCCACTCCCACAAATCCCATTCCCACCTTCTCTTTCTCACCCTCCTGCTGTTACTCTATTCAGGTGACATATCCCCTAAACCTGGCCCCACAACACATCCAATACTTCCCTCTCATCCTATCTCTCCATCGCACATAAATCACCTCCATGCAAGCCCAGCAACCTCATTCCCATAATCCCTCAGCGCCTGTCCTCTTTCTCCTGCGCCCTCTGGAACGCTCGCTCTGTGTGCAACAAACTCACAGCCATCCATGACCTCTTCCTTTCAAACTCCTTCAACCTCCTAGCTTTAACTGAAACCGGCTAACTCCCTCTGACACGGCCTCCGTTGCTGCTCTCTCACATGGCGGTCTACACTTGAGCCATACCCCAGACCGGGTGAGAGAAATGGTGTGGGGGTTGGACTCCTGCTCTCTCCCACCTGCACCTACCAGCATCTCCCTCCACCCCCATCCCTCTCCTTCTCCTCCTTCGAGACACACTGCATCCGCCTGTTCTCTCCTCTGGCTCTTAGGGTGGCAGTCATCTACCGCCCACCGGGACCAACCTCCCAGTTCTTTGACCACTTTGCTACCTGGCTTTCTCACTTCCTGTCTTCTAATCTTCCATGCCTAATTCTCGGGGACTTCAACATTCCCATTGACGATCCTTCCGCTCCTGCTGCCTCCAAACTTCTTTCACTCACGTCCTCCCTTGGACTCACACAATCCTCCCTCCTTCCTACCCACCACGATGGTCACGTTATTGACCTGGTCTTTTCCAACCTCTGCTCCATTTCTGAGTTCAAATGTCACCCTTTCCCCATCTCTGACCACCACCTTCTCTCTTTCAACCTATCTGGACTTCCTAAACACCCTGCTCCCCCACCCCGCACACACACTCGCAGAAATCTAAATGCTGTGGACCCCCATCAATTCTCCAACTACTTCACCACCTCCCTCATACCTCATCCTTCACCTGCCCTGATGCTGCCACTAATCACTACAACACTACGCTTATCTCTGCTCTAGACACTCTTGCTCCTCTTCGACTCTGTAAGGCCCCACGCCGCCAGCTTCAGCCCTGGCACACCCTCCAAACTCGCTACCTGCAAAGATGCTCCCGCACCGCAGAGCGTGCCTGGAGGAAATCCCGCTCTGAAGCTGATTTTGTTCACTTCAAGTTTATTCTCCGGTCATACACCTCTGCCCTCCACTTGGCCAAACAATCCTTCTTCTCATCTCTTATATCTACGCTGTCCTCCAACCCTAAACGGCTCTGGTCCACCTTCAACACCCTCCTCTACCCACCTGCACCTCCCCCCTCAGCTGCCTTCAGCGCTCAAGACCTGGAAGACTACTTCCTCAGTAAAACTCTAACTATCAGAAGCAACATCCCAACACAAGATAGTTATCTGCCACCTCCACTCCCACAGGTCCCTCTGCCACCCTCTGCCACTTCCTCCCAGCCACTGAGGAGGAAGTCAATTCCTTATTGTCCTCCTCACATCTCACCACGTGCCCGCTCAACCCCATTCCCTCACATCTAATTCCTCCCCTCTCCTCCTCCCTCACCCTGCTCTCACACACATATTCAACCTATCTCTCTCCACTGGCTCCTTTCCATCCGCCTTCAAACATGCGCTAGTTACCCCTTTACTAAAGAAACCATCCTAGACCCCAACTCTCCATCCAACTACCGCCCTGTATCCCTGCTTCCCTTCACATCAAAGCTCTTAGAAAAACTAGTCTTCAACCGCCTCTCCCTCTTCCTGTCCTCCAATTCCCTACTTGATCCCCTGCAATCTGGCTTCCGTCCTGTTATGGAAAGTTTGGTGGTTGCGCATAAAGTCCTGATGCACTAAAAGGGTACACTTCAGTATTAAAGTGCGCGCAGTACAAACAAATCCGTCACTATAAAAATACACGCTATATCTAACTCTTTCTGTATAAGAACGAAGTACTTCTCTGTGTCCCAGGAGGAATCAGACAAACACGCTGCTTCAAGCTGGAAATCCTCTGGCCAAAGTGAGTTGTGGCTCCTGGATTGTATAATTTATTAGACAATCGCACACGCCCAATAGCCCCCTGGCTGTACAACAGAAAAGCCAGGTTGCCCAGTAATTACATTTACATATCAAAAGGACAGGGGCGTAGACCAGAATGACCGACCGGCCTCCTGGAGATGACTCATCCCTGAGCCATCTCCATGATCCCCGTCAGCCATGTTTGTCCCCTATCCCCCGTCACTTGTCACTCGTCAATATGGACCCCATTCAGATACTGCTCAGAGTGATCAGTATCTGAGTGAAGATCAATCTACGTGTTCCTACGGGTTATGGACATATCTGCGGGGACAAATAAAGTTATTATCTCAACACGGTACCAGTGTTGAGATAAGGCTTAAAATGTCTTAAAAGCAGGTATGTCTCTAAACCCAAAAGAAGGTTTTCATACTGACGGTTTTGCCGCTGGTTTGGATTTAAAACCACATTCAAATCCAACACAGGGAGACAAATGACAAATTATTACGCACATCCTAGAATATAATGTCCACATAATAAAATTTCCACGACAGTCCCTCCTCTTTGTCATTTGCTCCCCAGTGTCCCTCGATGAATCTCGATCTTCCTTGGAAAGAAACAGTTCCTCTTGTAAAGTTCTGAATGTAAAAAAACCAAACAGATGATAGAAAACAGACAGTCCATCTTGACACGTAGAATCTTAACGCAAGTCTTAAAACAAATCTTGACACGCCGATTTTTGCAAATCTTAATCATAAAGCAAGTCTAAAACAAATCTTGACACGCCGATTTTTTTGCCAAATCTTAAAACAAATCTTGACACGTGGGTCTTGACATGTAGATCTTGACACGTAGAATCTGCTTTAGGGGAGGTGACTCAGAGGGAGGACATGAGGTGGTGGGTTGCGTCGATGTTGGTCGGTCTGAAATCCTCTGTGTCCGGTCCATGGGTTGTCTTCAGGCATCTCATCTCGGCAACGAAAACGTAGTCATCTACTCTGGCTTTGGTAACTCGGTCGATTAGACAACAGGAACATTTCACTCCGGCATATAGAAGGAATAGAAACAGAAACACCATAAGTATATATACTCCCATTTCCTTTAGCCAGGATCCAATGGAAAACAAGAAATCCCCGAAGCTTCCTAAACCTTCAAAAGGATTCCAACCCTCACTGGCTATAGCTCTGGCTCTTGCCTTGCAGGGTGCTAACCTTATCCATATGTGCTTTGACCATGTCATTGGTGTCCGTTATCCAGGTGCAACAGTCCTCACCTATGAATTCACAGAAACCCCCCTTGGACGCTAAAAGATAATCAAGAGCCATCTTTTCCTGCAATACCAGAGTCTTTATTTGTCGTTGTTCCTGGGTGATCTCCCTGACAGCTTCTACGGTTTCATTGAACATCTCGTCTACAATAGAGGAGAAATTGTTCAATCGCTTCATAAGCTCTTCCCCATCCAGTCCACGCGGGGAACCATGCCCAAGCCTGATCATGGCTAGAGAATAGTTCCCTACGAGCTCTCCCAGACATCTTGGCCTTCCTACGCACCATCAGATCCTCTCGATCGGCTGCGACGTAAGATGCCGGAACAAGCTTCACTAAAGCACATGAACCTCTTGTATTAGGGGAATTACCTTATAAGCGGCGGAACCGCACAGGAAATAATATGGGCCTGTCAGAACAGCACATGAGGAGTTTCTCTGCCGGTCTCGGGCACTCAGTAATAACTGAATAGACTGGGGGATCGCCCCCGCCGTCTGAACATCGCATCCTTCTTTCCAGCAGATATAATCTGGTCTATGGGTGTTACTAAAGATATCGGGGGTTTCATTAGTAAGGTTGATTGTTATACCTTTCTTACAACTGGAGGATCCCACAAATCTGTCACCGAAGCTGATGTTGAAGCATACCTGCGGCCACCTAATTGCCCAGACACCCATACAGGATTGGCAAGCGAGGCGCAAGAGCCAGAGCTAATATTAAAACTATAACTGATGTTACCCTCTAGGAATGTATCGTTAAATTCTATCGACAAATGTCTCTGGGTGGTCTTGGCTAATTTCTCGTACTTCTTCATGCCAATGTGAACATTGTATATAGCATGAACGGCTGCCATTGCTGGAGTATAATGGCTAGGGGGGGTTTCGAGCACACCCAGCAATTGGTCCTGTTTGCTGGCCTTAGCTAGTTGGAGGTGCATTTTAAATAAAAGATTGGGATGTTTTTCATCGTTTCCCTCGCTAAAATAAATTAAGCTAAACAAGTAAACAAAAATGACACTTCTCATTCTTTGATGTAGTTGAGCAGCTTCTTGCAGTGACTGGCGTGGACCCAGTTGTCTCGTCCTTCGAGCTTCAGAGAGGTTGGCGTCGTCAGCTGCACCTGGAATGGACCAAGATATCTCGTCTCTGGTCCCGTTCTCGGATGTTTCTTTAGCACGACCCAATCACCTGGTTGAATAGAATGGACACTGGTTATTGGGTTTGGGTCCGGGAGAGACTCCTGGACCCGGTAGGTTTGGAGCTCATCAAGGAAAAGCAATCATGATGGTCTTCAAAGTGTTTCCCTACTAGGTTAGAAAATTGATTAGAAGTTGAGGTTAGAATGGTTAGTAAAAGTTGTAAAATTTTCGTTTTTTCACACCATTATCTCCCCCCTTCTCTTCCTCCTTCGTAACAGGAAGAAGAGACGCTGGTTCAAAATGGTGCATCGTTTTTGGTCAGTTTTAGTGGGTGTTAGGAGAGCCACTTCGTACTTATCTGGTGCCCAAATATTGGAATTTATCTCTGCCAGTACATCAACTCCAGGAAACAGGTTGTTCCGTTAGATATGGTAATGCTACCATAGCACATAATCGTTTTCTGATAGTGCGCTACTTACCACAATGCCAGCTGGAGTGTACCCAATAATCGCCTGTATTTCTGATAAAATATCCGCTCCCAACAAATAATGGGAA
>RXON01004286.1:0-19624 GCA_009667805.1 Leptobrachium leishanense | reverse complement strand
ATCTCTGTGTTCTCACTGCCACCAAGTATTTTGGGGTCTAATTTCTACAAAATATCTGGGAGTTGTGGCAATCTGTGTGTTCTCACTGCCACCAAGTATTTTGGGGGTCTCATTTATACAAAAATATCTGGAATTGTGGCAACTGTGTGGTTCTCTACTGCCACCAAGTATTTTGGGGGTCTCATTTCTACAAAATATCTGGGAATTGTGGTAATCTTGTGTGTTCTCACTGGCCACCAAGTATTGTGGGGGTCTCATTTCTACAAAATATCTGGGAATTGTAGTAATCTGTGTGTGTTTTCACTGCCACCGAGTGTTTTGGGGGTCTCATTTCTACAAAATATCTGGGAATTGTGGTAATCTGTGTGTTCTCACTGCCACCAAGTATTTTGGGGGTCTCATTTCTACAAAATATCTGGGAATTGTAGTAATCTGTGTTTTCTCACTGCCACCAAGTGTTTTGGGGGGTCTCATTTCTACAAAATATCTGGGAATTGTGGTAATCTGTGTGTTCTCACTGCCACCAAGTATTTTGGGGGTCTCATTTCTACAAAATATCTGGGAATTGTGGTAATCTTTGTGTTCTCACTGCCACCAAGTATTGTAGGGGGTCTCATTTCTACAAAATATCTGGGAATTGTAGTAATCTGTGGGTTCGCACTGCTACCAAGTATTTTGGGGGTCTCATTTCTACAAAATATCTGAGAATTGTGGTAATCTGTGTGATCTCAAGCTAATTGAGCTTGGGAAGCCTTCTAAGTGAAGTCTTCAAAGTGATCACTTACAGGAGATCTTCTGGAGATACTCTGGAGGTAGTCTGAGGTTAGACAGGAGGTAGAAAACCTACAAAAAGGTAAGATTTGCTGGTTTTAAATCCATTCTTTTATAATGGCAGGCTTGGTCCAGTGTTAGAGCTGTCATGCATTTGTTTTTAGATCCATTTTTTGGAGGTTGGAGTGTGCCTGATATGTAGGCAGCTCTCTTTATTGCAGCAGGAAATTGCCTGTTTGAAGTCTGAGATTTGTAAATTATCTGTTAGACAAACTCAGGCTATGACTGTTACAAAGCCACTGCCACAGAGGCCTCCTAGGAGCAGCAGATGGACTACTGTAGATCTGGTAGACTTAGAGTTGTGGATAGAAGGCATGTCCCACAATCTGTGGCTCTTCTTAATTTTTTTGAGGCACTTTCAGATTGTAGTGGTAAGATGGATGTAGGATCAGACACCATAGTTGAGAACCACCATCCACTATGCCTAAGGTATGCAGCACTGCAACCAAGGGCAAAAATGAAAAGGTGGGACTTGATAAAAGGCAATTGTTGCTGGGTGATTCTATCATAAGAGGTTGTGAGAGAGAGTAGTGGTTTGGTGAGCTGTCTTCCTGGGGCTACTGCTCATAGAGACAAGAGACGTATCTCAATATTGTCAAACAAGCAAAGCAACAAGGGGAGTGGACGTTCTAGTCCATCTAGGGACCAAATGACTTGGCTAGCAATGAGGTTTCTGAGATTAAGGAAGATTTTGTGTTCTTGGAGGTGAAATACAGCAGATTGCGTCCACTGTGTTCATTCTCTGAAGTTTTGCCTGTGCATAACATTCAAGATAGGAAGATGCGCAATAGGGAATTCAATTTGTGGCTTCGGGATGAATGGTGTCGGGAGCAAGGATTTGGCTTTGTGTCCCATGATAGCTCTAATTGGAGCAGAAAGGAACTGTATAAATAAGATGGTTTGCATCTTACTCATAGGGGAACATATGTTCTCAGTGAGAAGTTCAATGGTTTCGCAAAGAAATATTTAAACTAGGAGGGGGGACAAAACGGTAAAAACCAATCTGCCCGATTGTCCCCCAAAACTAAATCGGAGGGTGCAAGCAACATGCGAGGTAAAAAAATGACAAGCTCAGAGTCGTGTCTACAAATGCTCGCAGTTTAGTCAATAAAATCAATGAACTAGAGGCAATGATGGCAGCTGAAAAAGTAGATTTAGTGGCGGTTACTGAGACATGGTTCAGTGAGAAAAAATAATGGGACATAACAATACCGGGGTACTCTTTATATAGAAAAGACAGAGAAGGTAGGAAAGGAGGAGGAGTGGCCCTGTATGTGAAAAACAACATAAAAACGAACCAAATAAAAGTGAGCGAGGTGAACATAGAGTCAGTTTGGGTTACGCTAACATTTGGCAATCATACAGTAGCTCGTGTAGGTGTGATCTATAGACCCCCTGGACAAGCAGAAGAACTAGATAATCTGCTGGTTGAGGAAATAGCCAAAATGGCAATGAAGGGGGAGGTTATTATCATGGGGGACTTTAATCTTCCTGATGTGAACTGGAAAACCAAAACAGCTGGGTGCACCAGGAGTACAAATATTCTAAACTCCCTACTGGGATTATCTCTAACACAAGTAGTTGAGGAGCCGACCCGTAAAGAGGCCATATTGGATTTAATACTCACAAATGGAGGTTTGGTATCGGACGTTGTTGTAGGTGAAAATTTGGGATCTAGTGATCACCAGTCAGTATGGTTTAATATAACAACAGGGATGGAGCCGCACCACACAAGAACGAAAGTTTTAGACTTTTAAAAAAAACAGATTTTTCTAAAATGAGATTTTTGTGTGAAGGAGCCATTATCAGACTGGAGGAGTTTAAAGGGAGTTCAGGAGAGAAATGGGATTATTTAAAGGAAGCATTATTGAAGGCCACAGGAAATTGCATTCAGCTTGTTAGCAAAAACAAAAAGGGAAGAAACCACTGTGGTACTCTGCAGAAGTGGCCAAAATAATGAAGAACAAAAAGATAGCATTCATAATTATAAAAAAACTCAGAGTGAAGAAGATAGGGCAAACCTATAAAATTAGGCAGAAAGAGGCAAAGCAATTTATAAGAGCTTCCAAAGCACACGCAGAAGAGAAAATAGCTCAGTCAGTAAAAAAGGGGGACAAACATTTTTTAGATACATAAACGAGAAAAGAAAAGTAAAACAAGGATTAGTTAGATTAAAAACAAAGGAAGGAAGGTATGTAGAAGAGGATAAAAGTCTCGCTGACTGCCTCAATGAATATTTTGTTCAGTCTTTGCAGAAGAAAAGGAAGGAAAGGGACCTCAGTTAGGAGAGAACACTAAGAGAGACATTTACATATCAGTTTACAGAGGAGGAGGTTCTACAGCAGCTGTCTAAAGTAAAGACAAATAAGTCAATGGGGCCTGATGGGATCCACCCTAAATTATTAAAAGAGCTCAGTGATGTAATAGCCAAAACCATTAACAGATTTATTTAACCAATCCTTGTTAACGGGAGTCGTCCCAGAAGACTGGAAATTTAGCAAATGTTGTGCCCATTTACAAGAAGGGTAGTAGGGAGGAATCGGGGAACTATAGGCCAGTTAGTCTTACGTCAGTAGTGGGGAAATTAATGGAAACCATGTTAAAGGAAAGGATTGTTGAACATCTAAAAGCACATAGATTACAGGATCAGAAACAACATGGGTTTACCTCAGGGAGATCATGCCAAACTAATCTTATTGATTTTTTTGATACGGTAACAAAAATAATAGACACAGGTGGTGCAGTAGACATTGCTTATTTAGATTTCAGTTAAGGCTTTTGATACTGTTCCGCATAGAAGGCTTATCAATAAATTGCAATCTTTGAGCTTGGATTCCAATATTGTTGACTGGATTAGGCAGTGGCTGAGTGACAGACAACAGAGGGTTGTGGTAAATGGAGTTTATTCGGCGCAAGGTCTTGTTACCAGTGGGGTACCTCAGGGGTCAGTACTTGGACCCATTCTCTTTAATATTTTTATTAGTGATATTGCAGAAGGTATTAATGGAAAAGTATGTCTTTTTGCTGATGACACAAAGATTTGCAACAGGGTTGACGTTCCTGGAGGGATCAGCCAAATGACAAATGATTTAGGTAAACTAAAAAAATGGTCGGAGTTGTGGCAATTGAGTTTAATGTGGATAAGTGCAAGATAATGCACCTGGGACGTAAAAACCCAAGGGCTGAATATAGAATATTTGATACAGTCCTAACCTCAACATCTGAGGAAAGGGATTTAGGGGTCATTATTTCAGAGGATCTAAGGGTAAGTAGTCAATGTTAATAGAGCAGCAGGAAATGCTAGCAGAATGCTTGGTTGTGTAGGGAGAGGTATTAGCAGTAGGAAAAGGGAAGTGCTCATGGCACTGTACAGAGCACTGGTGAGACCTCACTTGGAGTACTGTGTGCAGTACTGGAGACCGTATCTCCAGAAGGATATCGACATTTTAGAGAGAGTTCAGAGAAGGGCTACTAAAATGGTGTACGGCTTGAAGGAGAAAAGTTACCAGGAAAGGCTTAATGATCTTAACATGTACAGCTTGGAAAAAAGACGAGACAGAGGAGATATGATAGAAACATTTAAATACGTAAAGGGAATCCACAAGGTAGAGGAAGGGAGTATATTTAAAAGGAAACAAAATAGCAAAACAAGAGGACATAGTCTTAGATTAGAGGGGCAAAGGTTTAAAAGTAACATCAGGAAGCATTATTTTACTGAGAGGGTGGTGGATACATGGAACAGCCTTCCAGTAGAAGTGGTAGAGGCCAAAACAGTAATTGAATTTAAGCAAGCATGGGATAGGCATAAGGCTATCCTAAACAAAAGATAAATCCAGGTAAAGTATCCATGTAATTGGGCAGACTAGATGGGCCGAAAGGTTCTTATCTGCCGACATTTTTCTATGTTTCTATGTTTCTATGTTTTCTATCTCACTGCCACCAAGTATTGTGGGGGTCTCATTTCTTCAAAATATCTTGGAATTGTTCTAATCTGTGTGTTCTCACTGCCACCAAGTATTTTGGGGGTCAGTCATTTCTTCAAAATATCTGGGAATTGTGGTAATCTCTGTGTTCTCACTGCCACCAAGTATTTTGGGGGTCTCATTTCTACAAAATATCTGGGAATTGTGGTAATCTGTGTGTTCTCACTGCCACCAAGTATTGTGGGGGTCTTATTTCTACAAAATATCTGGGAATCGTGGTAATCTGTGTGTTCTCACTGCCACCAAGTATTTTGGGGGTCTCATTTCTTCAAAATATCTAGGAATTGTAGTAATCTGTGGGTTTGCACTGCTACCAAGTATTTTGGGGGTCTCATTTCTACAAAATATCTGAGAATTGTGGTAATCTGTGTGATCTCACTGCCACCAAGTATTGTGGGGGTCTCATTTCTTCAAAATATCTTGGAATTGTTCTAATCTGTGTGTTCTCACTGCCACCAAGTTTTTTGGGGGTCAGTCATTTCTTCAAAATATCTGGGAATTGTGGTAATCTGTGTGTTCTCACTGCCACCAAGTATTTTGGGGGTCTCATATCTACAAAATATCTGGGAATTGTGGTAATCTGTGTGTTCTCACTGCCACCAAGTATTGTGGGGGTCTCATTTCTACAAAATATCTGGGAATCGTAGTAACCTGTGTGTTCTCACTGCCAAGTATTTTGGGGGTCTCAGTTCTACAAAATATCTGGGAATTGTGGTAATCTGTGTGTTCTCACTGCCACCAAGTATTTTGGGGGTCTCATTTCTACAAAATATCTGGGAATTGTGGTAATCTGTGTGTTCTCACTGCCACCAAGTATTTTGGGGGTCTCATTTCTACAAAATATCTGGGAATTGTTGTAATCTTTGTGTTCTCACTGCCACCAAGTATTGTGGGGGTCTCATTTCTACAAAATATCTGGGAATTGTGGTAATCTGTGTGTTCTCATTGCCACCAAGTATTTTGGGGTCTCATTTCTACAAAATATCTTGGAATTGTTCTAATCTGTGTGTTCTCACTGCCACCAAGTATTTTGGGGGTCAGTCATTTCTTCAAAATATCTGGGAATTGTGGTAATCTGTGTGTTCTCACTGCCACCAAGTTTTTTGGGGGTCTCATTTCTACAAAATATCTGGGAATTGTGGTAATCTGTGTGTTCTCACTGCCACCAAGTATTGTGGGGGGTCTCATTTCTACAAAATATCTGGAAATTGTGGTAATCTGTGTGTTCTCACTGCCACCAAGTATTTTGGGGGTCTCATTTCTTCAAAATATCTAGAAATTGTGGTAATCTGTGTGTTCTCACTGCCGCCAAGAATTTTGGAGGTCTCATTTCTAAAAAATATCTGGGAATTGTGGTAATCTTCGTGTTCTCACTGCCACCAAGTATTGTGGGTGTTTCATTTCTACAAAATATCTGGGAATTGTAGTAACCTGTGTGTTTTCACTGCCAAGTATTTTGGGGGTCTCAGTTCTACAAAATATCTGGGAATTTTGGTAATCTGTGTGTTCTCACTGCCACCAAGTATTTTGGGGATCTCATTTCTACAAAATATCTGGGAATTGTGGTAATCTCTGTGTTCTCACTGCCACCAAGTATTTTGGGGGTCTCATTTCTACAAAATATCTGGGAATTGTTGTAATCTTTGTGTTCTCACTGCCACCAAGTATTGTGGGGTTCTCATTTCTACAAAATATCTGGGAATTGTGGTAATCTGTGTGTTCTCACTGCCACCAAGTATTTTGGGGGTCTCATTTATACAAAATATCTGGGAATTGTTGTAATCTTTATGTTCTCACTGCCACCAAGTATTGTGGGGGTCTCATTTCTACAAAATATCTGGGAATTGTTGTAATCTTTGTGTTCTCACTGCCACCAAATATTTTGGGTGTCAGTCATTTCTACAAAAATCTGGGAATTGTGGTAATCTTTGTGTTCTCACTGCCACCAAGTATTGTAGGGGCCTCATTTCTACAAAATATCTGGGAATTGTGGTATCTGTGGGGTTCACACTGCCCCAGTATTTTTGGGGGTCAGTCATTTCTACAAAATATCTGGGAATTGTGGTAATCTGTGTGTTCTCACTGCCACCAAGTATTTTGGGGGTCTCATATCTACAAAAATATCTGGGATTGTGGTAATTCTGTGTGTTCTCACTGCCACCAAGTATTGTCTGTGGGGTCTCATTTCTACAAAATATCTGGGAATCGTAGTAACCTGTGTGTTCTCACTGCCAAGTATTTTGGGGTCTCAGTTCTACAAAATATCTGGGAATTGTGTGGTAATCTGTGTGTTCTCACTGCCACCAAGTATTTTGGGGGTCTCATTTCTACAAAATATCTGGGAATTGTGGTAATCTGTGTGTTCTCACTGCCACCAAGTATGGGGGTCTCATTTCTACAAAATATTGGGAATTGTTGTAATCTTTGTGTTCTCACTGCCACCAAGTATTGTGGGGGTCTCATTTCTACAAAATATCTGGGAATTGTGGTAATCTGTGTGTTTTCTCATTGCCACCAAGTATTTTGGGGTCTCATTTCTACAAAATATCTTGGAATTGTTCTAATCTGTGTGTTCTCACTGCCACCAAGTATTTTGGGGTCAGTCATTTCTTCAAAATATCTGGGAATTGTGGTAATCTGTGTGTTCTCACTGCCACCAAGTTTTTTGGGGGTCTCATTTCTACAAAATATCTGGGAATTGTGGTAATCTGTGTGTTCTCACTGCCACCAAGTATTGTGGGGGTCTTCATTTCTACAAAATATCTGGAAATTGTGGTAATCTGTGTGTTCTCACTGCCACCAAGTATTTTGGGGTCTCATTTCTTCAAAATATCTAGAAATTGTGGTAATCTGTGTGTTCTCACTGCCGCCAAGAATTTTGGAGGTCTCATTTCTAAAAAATATCTGGGAATTGTGGTAATCTTCGTGTTCTCACTGCCACCAAGTATTGTGGGTGTTTCATTTCTACAAAATATCTGGGAATTGTAGTAACCTGTGTGTTTTTCACTGCCAAGTATTTTGGGGGTCTCAGTTCTACAAAATATCTGGGAATTGGTAATCTGTGTGTTCTCACTGCCACCAAGTATTTGGGGATCTCATTTCTACAAAATATCTGGAATTGTGGTAATCTCTGTGTTCTCACTGCCACCAAGTATTTTGGGGGTCTCATTTCTACAAAATATCTGGGAATTGTTGTAATCTTTGTGTTCTCACTGCCACAAGTATTGTGGGGTTCTCATTTCTACAAAATATCTGGGAATTGTGGTAATCTGTGTGTGTTCTCACTGCCACCAAGTATTTTGGGGTCTCATTTATACAAAATATTGGAATTGTTGTAATCTTTATGTTCTCACTGCCACCAAGTATTGTGGGGTCTTCATTTCTACAAAATATCTGGGAATTGTTGTAATCTTTGTGTTCTCACTGCCACCAAATATTTTGGGTGTCAGTCATTTCTACAAAATATCTGGGAATTGTGGTAATCTTTGTGTTCTCACTGCCACCAAGTATTGTAGGGGGCCTCATTTCTACAAAATATCTGGGAATTGTGGTAATCTGTGGGTTCACACTGCCACCAAGTATTTTGGGGGTCAGTCATTTCTACAAAATATCTGGGAATTGTGGTAATCTGTGTGTTCTCACTGCCACCAAGTATTTTGGGGTCTCATTTCTACAAAATATCTGGGAATTGTTGTAATCTGTGTGTTCTCACTGCCACCAAGTATTGTGGGGGTCTCATTTCTACAAAATATCTGGGAATTGTGGTAATCTGTCAGGGTTATTCAAGAAATTCGAAAAGTCAAAGCACGTTCGGTGACTTTTCGTTCTCTTCAATTCGGGTTCCTTTTTGCCGATCCCATTTTCGGTGACCTGCGGTGTATTCAGCAAGCACCACAGGGTCCCCAATTGCAGGGAAAAGTCACCGCAAACCTGACGAAAACAAAACCGCAAACCCACCGAATGCACGTCGAAAACCAGCAAAACATCTGGATTAACCTTCGAAAAACCCGAGCAGGAGCCGATCACACGCAGCGAAGCAGCCGAACAGAGCGAATCACACAGAGCCGAAGCAGCTGAGACGCAGAGGAGGCAGTGAATAAATTAGCAAAACCATTTGTATGAATCTGTGAAAATGAAACGCTGTTTGCAAAGAAACTACTGAGCGAAAATGTATGAACTTTACACAGGAGGTCCAGGAATGATAATAAAGAGGGCTGTTACAGAAAAAATAAGTAAACTTAAAAAAAAAATCAAAAAAAAATTGGACTTTTAAAAAAAAAAAAAATTCAGAAAAATGCTTAAAGTATTCTAAAAATCTATAAATAAAGAGACTTTTTGCTGCAGAATTTTATAAATCAATGGTTTATTAGACATTGGATTAAAACGGGAATATTTTTAACATTGAAGCCTATGGGATTCTCCTGAATAAATTTGCCGAATTAAACCACCGAATGGCAGGGCATTTCGGGAACCTTTCACTGCTGGATTGTGTTCTCTGAATAGCCGAAGCAGTGCTTTTTTATGGGGATTTCACTGCCCTCGAACAGGCACCGTATGTGCAGGCAATTCGCCAGGATTTGGCGAATTGCCTGCTCTCTGGATAGCCGAATGGCCAGGAAAGGCAACCGAACGCTGATTTTCAGCGTTCGGTTACCTTTCTCAAGCAATTCGGATCTCTTTGGATAACCCTGTGTGTGTTCTCACTGCCACCAAGTATTTTGGGGTTCTCATTTCTTCAAAATATCTGGGAATTGTGGTAATCTGTGTGTTCTCACTGCCGCCAAGAATTTTGGAGGTCTCATTTCTACAAAATATCTGGGAATTGTGGTAATCTTTGTGTTCTCACTGCCACCAAGTATTGTGGGGGTCTCATTTCTACAAAATATCTGGGAATTGTAGTAATCTGTGTGTTCTCACTGCCACCAAGTATTTTGGGGGGTCTCAGTTCTACAAAATATCTGGGAATTGTGGTAATCTGTGTGTTCTCACTGCCACCAAGTATTTTGGGGGTCTCATTTCTACAAAATATCTGGGAATTGTTCTAATCTGTGTGTTCTCCCTGCTGCCACGTATTTTGGGGGTCAGTCATTTCTACAAAATATCTGGGAATTGTGGTAATCTGTGTGTGTTCTCACTGCCACCAAGTAATGTGGGGGTCTCATTTCTACAAAATATCTGAGAATTGTTCTAATCTGTGTGTTCTCACTGCCACCAAGTATTTTGGGGGTCAGTCATTTCTACAAAATATCTGGGAATTGTGGTAATCTGTGTGTTCTCACTGCCACCAAGTATTTTGGGGGTCTCATTTCTACAAAATTTCTGGGAATTGTGGTAATCTGTGTGTTCTCACTGCCACCAAGTATTTTGGGGGTCTCATTTCTACAAAATATGTGGGAATTGTTGTAATCTGTGTGTTCTCACTGCCACCAAGTATTTTGGGGGTCTCATTTCTACAAAATATCTGGGAATTGTGGTAATCTGTGTGTTCTCACTGCCACCAAGTATTTTGGGGGTCTCATTTCTACAAAATATCTGGGAATTGTTCTAATCTTTGTGTTCTCACTGCCACCCATCAGGGGGTCCTACTGATTTACAGGAGGTTTCTGGGAATTGTAATCTGTGTCTTCTCACTGCCAGCTATCAGAGGGTCCCACATACTTCTATCAGATATCTGCGAATTGTAATCTGTGTCTTGTCACTGTTGCCAGCTATCAGGGGGTCCTATCATGGGGTCTCACTGATTTATAGGAGGTTTGTGGGAATTGTAACCTGTGTCTTGTCACTGGCTGCCAGCTATCAGGGTGTCTCACTGAGTTATACCAGAGTTCTGGAAATCTTTAATTTTTGTATCAGAGTTGAATCAGAGTTCTGCAGCATATCTCCAATTTTTATAACAGAGTTGAATCAGAGTTCTGTATATCTTGAATCTATATATCACTCACCATGTCAGAAAGACCAAAAAGGACAGGCACAGATAAGAGGGCAAGCAGCCTCTGTGTCGGAAGGCTGTGCCTCTGGTCGTCGTGGACGTGGTGCATCCTCTGCAGGGACACATTTGTCCTTTCTAACTGGTGCTGGCTGTCTTAAGCAGCAGCAACATACAGAGGATTTGGTGGATTGGCTAACCAGGCCATCCTCATCCTCTGAGTCCTCTGCCAGCCAGGCTTGTAGTGCTTTACAGTCCACCTCAGCTGCCAAAGCATCTAATGCAGCCTCCATGTCCACAGCTACTCCTGCCGTAGCCTCACTTCACACACGGAGGAGTCAGCTGAATTGTTTGACTACAATGACAGTGACATGCTGCTTGAGGATGCGCAGCAACTACAGTGGCTCTGATTCAATCTCTGAGGTTGAGGAAGGGAGTATAATCAACCTAGAGGAAGGGGGTGCCCAGTGACACACAAAAACTGGCACTCATGTTGCCCCAGCAGCATACTGCCAAGTTGGCTCCAGTGACGAGGAGACAGGGTGATGACAATGATGATGAGGTCACTGACTCCACCTGGGTGCCTGATCGAACAGAGGAGTCAAGTGAGGAGGAGGAGGCACAACAAACACGAGGCACAACATCCTCTATGACCAACCATAGCACTAGCCAGTCCCAGGCATCAGATGTGAGAGCTGCTCAGGTGAGAGCGCTGTTGTCTCAAAGCACACGTCCAGGAACTCTGCTGTCTGGGAGTTCTTTAAGAAATGTGCAGCAGACCCACCATTGCTATTGTAATCTATGGTCAGATGAGGCTCAAGCCTCTGACACTGGACGCTTGGGTACCACACGTGCTTGAGGCGACATATGACCACCTGCCACGCATCCCGTTGGTGCAAAACTATGCGTAGGTCCTCCTCACCTGTCTCTACCCCCACTATATGTCCTGCCATGTCATTGACTCCACCTCTCACTGACAGGGATGATGCTACAGTAATGGATGTACCAGATCCTTCCTCACAAGGTGACAGCATCCCATCAGCTGAAGATTTACGCAGTCAGATTACGTTGCCCCAGCTGCTGCAGCGTAAGAAAAAATATAGTCCCAACCATCCCAAGCACAGCGTCTAAATGCCAGTTTAGAAAAATTACTCGCATTGCAGCTGCTGCCTTTCCAGCTGGTGGACTCTGCTTCCTTCCGTGAATTTGCTGAATGTGTGTACCACAGTGGCAGGTTCCAAAACGCCATTACTTTTCACAGAAGGCCATCCAGCACTATACCAGCATGTGGAAGACAATGTTATCGAGTCATTGGGAAGGCAGTCAGCAGCAAGGTGCATGTGACTTTAGACACGTGGTCCAGCAAGCATGACAGGGCTGTTACATTTCCTTCAAGGCACTGGGTAACTCTGATTGCAGCTGGGAGGGATCCAAGACGGGGCTCTGTGCTGGAGCTTGTTCATCCACCACGCCTCCAGAAAGCTTCTTGTATGAGGTCTGTCTGCTCCACCTCTCCCTCTTCCTCCTCCTCCTCCTTCTCTGTCTCTGGTGAAGTGGCAGTTAAACCGACGCGTAACAGGGGCTATGCAATGGCTCAAGCAAAAAGATGCCATACTGTGTTTGAGCTGGTTTGTTTATGGGACAGGAGCCACACCGGGCCAGAAATTCTGTCAGCTCTGCAGGGGCAGGTGCAGAGATGGTTAACACCATGCCAGCTTCAGCTGGGAATGGTCGTCTGTGATAATGTCAGCAACCTTCTCTCCACCCTACGCCTGGGTAAGTTTATGCATGTACCATGCCTAGCACATATCCTAAATCTGGTGGTACAGCGTTTCCTAACCAGGTACCCAGGGCTGGCAGAGCTTCTCAGCCAGGCCAGAAAAGTCTGCAGCCACTTCAGACGGTCATTCCCAGCAATGATGGTGTCCATCTATCCACTAAGCTATATATTTATTGTCTACTAATAGCACATATGCACTGTCACATAACACTAAGGTTTTATCTATTATATAAGGCACTTATTATTAGATATGGTATTGTATATTGATAATATACTATATATGTCATTTTAGAGAAAGTTTATAATATAATCTAACTAACACTTTTCATCTATCTATTAGTCAATAATTTAACTAGCACTTTATATTTGCATTGCCACTTTGACATTATCTATGTCGTATATTGCCACGTAGGAATATTCAGCGTTAGTATTCACAGTTATTTGATTAATATGGGAGGCACTTGCATTTTATAAATATAAGACTATTGGCATCAGCACTTTATTAGCAACTAATAAAATTATATAAATAGCCACTTTAGCACTTTATATATATAATAGGCACTATGCCCCATTTTTGGTCCATGAATACTTCATATGCACCATAGAAGTATATCAATTAAACATTTGCAGCGCACTTTTATTTAATACCACACGTTTAGGGATATGTTTACCACTTTCATAGGTATATATATATATCTTTGTAGTGTTCCAATTATCATCTCATCTCATCGTGATTTTATATTCAAATACGACATTATCTTTGTGGATGTAGTTGGAGAGGGTCCTATTATATTTTTGCTATATATCTTGCATTTATATGTCTTTCTTCCTGGTCCTTGCTCGTTTGAAAATTTACTGAGGGTGGCCCCCATTCAGACGAGGGATCATTCCAGTCTATCAATGCGTCCGGAGATCCGTAGAGACGTTTGAAGTGGAGCACCGGCACTTCCTGGATCTCCTTTGAAACGCAGATGAACGCAATAGAACGACAGAGCGCATGCGCAAGATGGCGATCTCCCTCTCAGGTGTTTCGAGACAGGGGACTTGCGTTAATTACGCGCTAATTTTTTCATCCGGAACACATCGGGACTTTTTATTGACTGTTTAGTATTAAACTATTTAAGACATTCACGAACTAGCCTGTAAACCAGCTGAAGAAGCCAGCACGTCTGGCGAAACGCGTTCTGGTCTCCTGGTTGAGCCAGTATTTTTATCTGTTTTTATTTATGCATTAAAAAAAATTTTTAAACCTTTTTATTTCGTCCCCTTGGTATTCTGGATTTAAAGACGGGTTTGGGCTCCACCCTATGCGAGCCTTGAAGCGCAAAACCACGAGCTTGGTCCATAAGCTCCTGCAAATGTGATTTTAACGGCTTTTGTCTATTCACACTATTTGAATTTTAGAAGATCTGCACAAGGAAGCTGTTTCTGTTTTTTCTTCCATGTCCATGTGTATGAGCCATTTTCCATCCTATTAAGGCGTGGGTCACCTTAAGGAACGGAGAAGCAAAAAACACCCAAAAGCTGCGACCCACTTAGAGCCAGTGTCTGGGCTCTTTAATTTGTGAGTGGAATATCCCACATTGGCACATATATATTACTTGTGTTAGAATCATCTGCACTATATATTTTATTACTCTTTTTTCATATGCTTCATACGAACTAAGGGAACACCACCTACCATTCAGCGACCATCATCGCGCCACAGAGTTACGTACCATTATTCCAGCAAGTGTTCGCCTGGCAGAAATTCAAAGAGAATCCACCTTCCTACAAACTGTCTGATCTGTGACATGCCCACCAGGTGGAACTCGACATTAGCAATGCTGCAGCGTCTGCACAAGCAGCAGAGGGCCATCAATGAGTACCTGTGTGAGTATGGCAGAAGACAGGTTCAGGTCAACTTGGTTTCCCCCCCGCAGTGGCTGATGATCAAGGATGCATGCACTGTACTGTCACCATTTGAGAAGGCAACGAGGATGGTGAGCAGGGAGAGTGCATGCATCAGTGACAAATTCCTTTAGTGTTCCTGCTGGAGCACACTCTGCAGGGAATTATAGATGTGGCTCTAGAGGAAGAGCAGCGGGAGGAAGAGGAGGCCTACCTAGCTCTGAAGGCCCCAGTCTTTCGCAGACAGGATTCCAGCAGGTCCTCCTCAGATCAGACAGGCGAGGAGGAGGAGAGGAATATTTAAGTAGTGGGGCATTGAAGGTGGGGATTCCTCAGGGAGGGTTTTTGTGTGCCCAGAAACACAAGGACTAGTACGTGGCTGGGAGGAGGAAGTGCACGATGGGGTCATCTTCCTCATTGACCACTTCGTCATTGCCAGCGTCTTCACCGTATGGTGCAGGACTACCTAGGGTCAAGGGCAGACCTGGATACCTTTTCCAGCAGATGATCCACTGGCTTACTGGGTGTTGAGATTGGATCACTGGCCAGACTTAGCCAAAATGCTATGCAGCTACTAGATTGCCCTTATCCCAGCGTGATTTCTGAAAGGACTTTCAGTGCCGCTGAGGTTTTGTCACAGACAAAAGAGTGCGTCTGTCACCGACTCTGTAGACCGGCTGACATTTATAAAAAATGAATCAGTCCTGGATCAGCAGCTATCAATCCCCTGATGCTGACGTAAATGGAATAGATCGGGGATGTCTTCTGCATTCACAAACTCCACCACTGAACTCTTCCACAATACCACAAAGGGGTTACGGTGTGAAGGCACCTGCTGCCATGAAAGGCACAATATTTGGCTGCACTGACGCCTGTACCAGATTTATATCATGTAAATTTTTTTGAACGCAGGGTCCAACCCTGCACTCTTCACAATACCACAAAAGGGTTACGGTGTGAAGGCACTTGCTGCCATGAAAGGCACAATATTTGGCTGCACTGACGCCTGTACCAGATTTATATCATTTTTATTTTTTGGAACATCAGGGTCCAACCCTGCACTCTTCACAATACCACAGAGGGGTTACGGTGTGACGGCACTGTTGCCAACACTAAAGGCCCAATTTTAAAAGCACCTATTGTTACTTTCCCTTAACAAGCCTGCATAAGTTTCACATAATTTAGTCAAAAAATCCGCTAACTTGTTCTGCGTGTCCTAAAAAGGTCTCCTCTTTTAATACAGACTGCCGCCCAAGCAGTTTTTTATGAATAGATTAAAGGAAAACCTTTACCGTCTTTGAAATGCCATTATTTTGTTTTTAAATGTTTCTATACATCCTACAAATCCGCCACTTCACGGGCATGTTATGGGGACCTCCTAGGCACAATATTTGAAGGAATTTTTCGGTTTCTTTACTAACCGCTTACTTCATGGAAAACTCACTGTCCCTTTAAAAATGTTTTTTTTTTAAACTTTTTGTCCTTGTTTCCTGTCCCCCAGGGTACTACCCGGACCCGCATACACCTTTTATGGCAAATATCTTGCATATATGCCCTCTTGCAGGGCACTCTAAAAACTGAACTTTTGAGTCCCATTGACTTGCATTGAGTTCAGTTCGTGTTCGCGTTCGAACTCAAACTTTTGAAATTGTTCGAGTTCGAGTGCGAACTGAACACGGGGGTGTTCGGCTCATCCCTACTAGCGCGGGCGCACCATATTACAATCCAAACGCTAATGTGTTAGAAAACCCATTACCGTTTGGTATCGTGCGCTCTTCAGGAGTAACAGCCCAGTTAATGTAATAAAACCATAACAAGAGAAAAAAGTTGTCATCGTGCGCTCGTTTCTATGTGTTCCATGTACAACAAAACACTATGAGGTTTTTGTTTGTTTCAATGGCCATTGCAACGTAAACTCACTCGCCACTTCAAGGCACCTCTTTATAGAGTGAGTACCTAACCAATGTAACCATTGGTTAACTGGGCTGTTACTCCTGACTTTTGCAGCCGCTCCGGTGAGTATGGGCGCAACGTCATTTTTTCTGTATGTATGTATATTATGCTTGTATCACCAGTCCGTCGTTTTGCTGCTGTTCCTCTTTCCATCTTTTTGTTTTTAATCCCAAATGGGAAGTGTTTGGTGCGTGTATAAATAAAACCCACCATATCTCTGCCTCTCCTTAGCTGAAAAGCAGCAGGAGGGGCTTGGAGCTGCTCAGTAGAGCAGCTTTTGGTTACATTGGTTAGGTACTCACTCTATAAAGAGGTGCCTTGAAGTGGCGAGTGAGCTTATGTTGCAATGGTCATTGAAACGAACAAAACCTCACAGTGTTTTGTTGTACATGGAACACATAGAAACGAGCGCAGATGACAACTTTTTTCTCTTGTTATGTTTTATACATTAACTGGGCTGTTACTCCTGACTGTTGCAGCCGCTCCATTGAGTATGGGCGCAACGTCATTTTTTCTGTATGTAAAGAAACTTTGGGTGTCTGGACATTATGTTGGCCGGACATGAGCATCGTCTGATGTCTCCTAATCACGCACACACGCCGCTATGCGGAGGCAGCGGACGCAGCGCACTCTGTGCGTCAGTACTAGCGGATTCGACGTTTTTGCAAAAATGCGTTCGTTTGCCGTTTGCGCTTTGCGCAACGCAGCCGAACTTTCGTGTGGCTGTACTTGGTGTGTGGGCTTGCATTGGACGTCATTTGCTGCTACCACGGCCGTAATAGAATGCTTCTAAACGCACAATCGCACTGCGTTCGTCTGACCCCAGCCTTAGACCTAAGCCAGAATGTTGATGAGGCCTGAAGGCGTTTGCCTCTGACACCTAACAATGAGCCATCAAATCTTTCAAGGGTATATTTCTCTGTAGCTATATACCATGAAGATAGGATTTGTGTAATAACATGACAGATTGTGATTAAAGGGGATATTCAGAGAGATACGATCTTGCCCCGAAATTGCACTGAACAGGGAATTTCCCTGTACGGTACACTTTCGTGGCCATTAGGCTATTCAGAAAGTAGAAAACCAGCAACAGAGCAAACAAGGGGGCAATAAGGCACTCAATAGGGCTTAACACAAACAAAGAGTAATTGTAAAAACGAATTGCACAACAGTGCAACAAGAGTACCAATGGTACGGTTAACGTTATTAAACAAAAACACCACAATAACAAGACAACACTCAGATGCACAAAATAGAAATAGGTCTATTGTGAGAAAAAATGTAAATAAAAAAGGCAATATTGGAACCCCTGAAAAAAAAAGTGAGGCTGGCATGCTTGGGGGGAATAAAGTGAGGGGCTTGCTGGGTGAAGAGAATAAAGTGATGGCGCCTGCTGGTAAAAGTGGTGGCACTAGTGCACCAGAACTAGCAGCGCTAGAGGTGTCTTGTATTTTTGCCTATCTGTTTGGATGCAGAAGGGGCTTTCACTTTCTAGCTGTAGCCGAATAATTCACAGTATTTTTTGTGGGTATTTCAGATACCTGAGCCCCTGTTCTTTTCCTGTTTGTAGATCCTGGGGAGCACTGAGAGCAGCCAGATCCTGGGAAACACTGAGAGAAGCCAGGTCCTGGGGAACACTGAGAGCAGCCAGATCCTGGTAAGCACTGAGAGCAACCAGTTCCTGAGAAGCACTGAGAGCAACCAGTTCCTGTGGAGCACTGAGAGCAGTCAGATCCTGGGGAGCCCTGAACTTACGTAACCTGTGGATATCGGGTTCTGATAGTAGCCAGTGGATCACCAGCCACTGACCTCACCGCACGTCACTGCTACACAGCAATAAAACTCACAGTAATGTGCAATGGGTATGATTATCACAGAGCTCCCCATATCTCACCACACAGTCACATACACGTCACATATCCACACACACACATTGACACACGCATCCACACACAGTCACACACATGCACACAGTCACACATGCACATCTGCATACTTACCCACCCATAGCCCTGATCCTGACCACGTTCCAGCCTGGTCGAGGTCCGCATCAGGTGCCAGCCTGGTTGAGGTCCACATTGGGCGCCTGCCTGGTCAAGATCAGCATTGGGCACCAGCCTGGTTGAGATCCGCTTCGGGCGCCAGCCTGGTTGAGATCCACGTCAGGCGCTAACCTGGTCGGGGACCGCATCAGGCACCAGCCTTGTTGTGGTTCCGTGTCAGGTGCTGGCATAGTCGAGGTTCATGTCAGGCACTAGCCTGATCGAGACCCTAGCCAGGCACTGGGCCTTTTTGGGGGCTGGGCTTCAGGCCTGGTCGAGGTCCAGGTCAGGAGCTCAATACCATAGCCTTTGACAGGGTGGCAAATTACTGCCCCTTGCAAAGGGCCCCCTGAAGCCATGGCACCATCCGACTCCATGGACGGACCAGCCCTTAGTGCCAAGCAAGTGATGGACCCTGTATTTGAAGGCATGGGATGCATCTTGGTCGCTATCTGCAGTTCATAGGTGTCAAGATCGGCATCAGAAACTATGAAGCAATGGTGTAAGTCTTGATGTTCTTGGGTAAGCCATTACTGAATACACGGGGTTGGAAAATCACATCCACAGAACACAGGTCGGGTAGTAGGCCTAAAGTGGCCTGTCACCTATGTAGCCTTTCCATTGCCCTGGGCCTCCAGAGGGGTAAATGGAAGTCTGCAAGTGCTGGATGCTAGAAGCCAAGACCGTTGTGACCTCCATGGGTTTTCTAGGTAATTCCTCCATGGGCAGGTCAGCCATAGACATGGCAGATACTGGCACAGAAAGCATGCCAGATTCATGTTCCAGGGGCAAGATGGGTTCCATTTCCATGGACTCAATGGGAAGATCATCATCAGACCACTCCTCCCTGGAACTGGTTTCTAAGGGCACGAAACTCCTGGACCTGACAGACACAGCCTTATTATGTTTGGTCATGGCTCATTTGGACAGGTATTTAGCAGTCATGGCATTGTGATACTTGGCAGTCACAGACTCCCTTGGACTCTCTGGCACAATCTCGACAGGCTTAAACTTAATCTTGAACACAGTAACTCATGCCTAGGCTGGTGCAGTCTCTCAGGGCTTGGCTGGAGCAGTCTCAACAACCTTGAACACATTGACCAACTAAAACTCCTCTGGGAAGCCTCCAAACCAGTACTGCAAGGCCACATTATCTCTTATGTAGCATCACAATGCAAACAATGGTGAACCACAATTTCAACTCTTGAGACTACACTGC
>RXON01004285.1:0-58784 GCA_009667805.1 Leptobrachium leishanense | reverse complement strand
ATAACCTAGGGGGGGCAATTTCCCCCCTGTAGAGACGCCTATGCATGTGAATGATACACGGAATCAGCTCCAGTGTACGGGCTGCACAATGACCTGACATTGCTCCTAGACATTCAGCCCCAACATATGGGCTGCACAATGACCTGACATTGCTCCTAGACATTCAGCCCCAGCATATGGACTGCACAATGACCTGACATGGCTCCTAGACATTCAGCCCAACATATGGGCTGCACAATGACCTGACATTGCTCCTAGACATTCAGCCCCAGCATATGGACTGCACAATGACCCGACATTGCTCCTAGACATTCAGCTCCCGGCATATGGACTGCACAATGACCTGACATTGCTCCTAGACATTCAGCTCCCGGCATATGGACTGCACAATGACCTGACATTGCTCCTAGACATTCAGCTCCCGGCATATGGACTGCACAATGACCTGACATTGCTCCTAGACATTCAGCCCAGCATATGGACTGCACAATGACCTGACATTGCTCCTAGACATTCAGCCCCAACACATGGGCTGCACAATGACCTGACATTGCTCCTAGACATTCAGCCCCAGCATATGGACTGCACAATGACCTGACATTGCTCCTAGACATTCAGCCCCAACACATGGGCTGCACAATGACCTGACATTGCTCCTAGACATTCAGCCCCAGCATATGGACTGCACAATGACCTGACATGGCTCCTAGACATTCAGCCCCAACATATGGGCTGCACAATGACCTGACATTGCTCCTAGACATTCAGCCCCAGCATATGGACTGCACAATGACCCGACATTGCTCCTAGACATTCAGCTCCCGGCATATGGACTGCACAATGACCTGACATTGCTCCTAGACATTCAGCTCCCGGCATATGGACTGCACAATGACCTGACATTGCTCCTAGACATTCAGCCCCAGCATATGGACTGCACAATGACCTGACATTGCTCCTAGACATTCAGCCCCAACACATGGGCTGCACAATGACCTGACATTGCTCCTAGACATTCAGCCCCAGCATATGGGCTGCACAATGACCTGACATTGCTCCTAGACATTCAGCCCCAGCATATGGACTGCGCAATGACCTGACATTGCTCCTAGACATTCAGCCCCAGCATATGGGCTACACAATTGTAACGCTGGGTGGGATAACACACACACACACAGGCAGTAGCGTAGTAGGATCTTGTTGGGCAGATATGTCAAAAACAGAACACTGGGATCATGAAACAAAACAAACACACTGAGTCGTGACAAGCTCTGCGTAACGCTGGGTGTGATAGCGCACACACACACACAGATAGTAGCGTAGTAGGATCTTGTTGAACAGATATGTTATAAACCGAACACTGGGATCATGAAACAAAACAAACACACCGAGTCGTGACAAGCTCTGCTGATTTCGAGACCAGCAGACAGCTTGAGAAACCAGGAACACAATGAGAGAGGAACCCTATACTGTAGGGTGGTACAAAAATCAAAGTACACAGAAGGTGGCTAATAGAGGTCCGGCCTCTGGTATAGGAACTAGACACAACCTGAGAAAATGCCTTGAGATTAGGCCTTATACACTATATGAATAAACCAGGAGGAAATTCAGGGATACAAATACCAGAGGGTAATATAAGGACACAAACTGAACAATACGATTGAACGACCGTAGCACGAACAAACGCAGTACAGATAAAGGGAAAAGCGGAAAGGATCATCAATCACTAGCCTAGGTCAGATACACAATACGAGGTCCTCAGAAAACACCAAAGTCAAATACCAATAAATTCAGAGTAACGATTTGCGCTCAGAGTGGATACCATGTCAGGGCACTTGAGTAACCTCTCGCGCCCTATTTTAAACTCTATGACCTCTCACGTTCCTGCTAGGCCCCGCCCCCTCAGACGCTGGCCGGCCATTAACCCTTGAGGTCCTGGAATCAGCTTGAGAGCCAGGACGCAAACCAGATCCCCCAGGCAACACCGCTGGGGTGCAGGACGTCACAGAACGCCCCTCCACGATTGGGCACCGAATGATCGCCAGGCGCCCAAGGATGGGCTGCATGGAATCGGCGAACGAGACGAGGCGCATGGACATCAACAGCAGGCAACCAGGACTGGTCTTCGGGACCATACCCCACCCAATCCACCAAGTACTGCAAGACCCCTCTGACCCTATGCGAGTCCAGAATGTCTCGAACCTCATACTCCTCTTCACCCTGGGACCGAACTGGTGGAGGAGGAGCAACAACTCTGGTGTATCCGTTACAGGTAAGGGGCTTGAGGAGACTCACGTGGAACACGTTATGTATCTTCGGATACGGAGGCAATGCTAGAGCATAAGAAACCGGGTTGATAGAACGTATAACCTATAGGGACCGATGTACCTGGGGGCCATTTTCATGGACGGAACCAATAATCTTATGTTCCTTGTGGACAACCACACTATGTCCCCTGCTTTGTACACAGGAGCAGTACCCCTGTGTCTATCGGCTTTAACTTTCTGTTTATCAAGGTTTGTCTCCATGATCTTTTTTACTGTCTCCCATGTCTCTTTCAGAGACGTCAGTCGTTCCTCCAAGGCAGGCAATGCAGTATCCTGGAACTCAACCGGTAGCATGGGTGGATCGTATCCATACACGGTATGGAATGGTGAGTGGCTTGTGGTCTCGCTAACAGAGACCTAGCGATCTCAGCCCAAGGCAATAGGTCAGACCACTCATCCTGTTTCTCAGACACAAAACATCGTAGATACTGTTCTACGCTTTTGTTGACTCTCTCTGCAGCTCCATTTGTTTGAGGATGATATGCAGAGGAGCTCGTCTCAATACCGAGGTTTACACAGAACCCTTTCCAGAATCATGACACATAGTTACATAGGCTGAAAAAAGACATGCGTCCATCGGGTTCAGCCTCTCCCACATAACCTACTGCTGTTGATCCAAAAGAAGGCAAAAAACCCAGTCTGAAATGCTTGCCAATATGCAACACACTGGGAATAAATTCCTTCTTGACCCCAGAATGGCAGTCAGATTTCTCCTTGGATCAAGAAGCTTTTACCGGTGGGGCGTGACCTGGCCGAAATCCAAGATGGACGCTTAGTCCGGGAGCTCTCTCAGCCGCTACCGATTGCACTGCTCCACCGCATCAGCCTTGGGACATGATCCGCGCCTCCTGCCGCAAATCATCTAGGAAACCCCACTCAAGCCTGCCAGACCTTACACGGGCCCTATTAAAGCATTTTTCGGCACTTCCCGGTCACGACCTAATGAAACCGAGGACTCTAATATGGCGTCCTCCCCAACTACATCTGATGCCTCATGGTCCGGTGGGCAATCAACAATCCGGCGCCTCGAATCCCTGATAGCGGAACTACCAACCCGGGCTGAGGTTCCAACCAGGGAGGATTTCAAGGACATGATAGATCAACTCCAGGTGACTTTCGGACGGGGAAATTGCAGAGGTCCAAGCTGATATTACGGCCATCGATGCACGTGTTGCAGCCCTGGAAAAGTGAGCAACAACACGCTCCACGCTAGACGCAAAGCTGGAACCGCAGGCTGATGTACGATTTTCTGAAATGCACCGCCGAATAGACGACCTGGAGAACCGGTCCTGGCGGCATAATGTCCGTATACGGGGTCTCAGCGAAGAGGTAACAGAGGTGAAATTTTTCCTCCTCCGAGTCTTCACTCATCTGCTGGGGTGCCCACCCTTACAAAACGGAGCTATAGACCGGGCACATAGAGTATTCCGAGCCCCGACCATCAATGCCCGTTCCCCCCTGAGAGACAAACTTTGCCACCTACCGGACTTCTCCCTGAAGGAGGAAATCATGCGCCGGGCGCTTAACCGCCGGCAATGGTCCTTTGATGGTGAGACTTTCGAGCCGTTTCAAGATTTATCATCCTACACCCTGGCAGCTCGCAGAGCGTTACGTCCTGTCACGAGAGCACTACATGTAGCAGGTTTGCCCTATCGTTGGGAATTCCCCTTTGCCCTCCACACCCGCAAGAATGACGTACATCATGTCATACGCACGCCAAAGGACGTGGCCCCGTTTTTGGCCCTTCTTGACCTTCCCCCTACAGAGGTACCGGATTGAGAACGCCTGCCGTTCACCACGATCGGGATGACTCCCTCTGCGGACCCCCCCAGACCTCAACGGTCTTCCCAGAGAGGTGTTCCTCGGGACGGATCACGCTCGCCTCCATCACAACATGCCCCGGCACCGACTGAATGACTACCTGTAAATCTTCTTGCTCGCGCACATTTAGCTGGTCCTTTTTTGACCCTTTGACGCTCCTGACAAGCTGGACCTTATGGCCTGTTCCAGACGGCATCTCACGCTTCTTTGCCGCCCCCGCACTGAGAGATTGGGTAGATCGTAGTGACACGGCCTACGAGGTTACGCGGCAGGACACTCTAGCCTTCTTTCTCAATGGACGACAGCATTTATCGGAGAGCGGGTTTTGTTATGCATGATACCTTCTAAGGGCTATGACGGACCCCTCATCCATCTACTGCATCGGTTATTTTTTCCTCTCTCAAGGTAAAGGACAGCAGGGAGATGAGGTGTGGAAGGATTTATAGCTTTTCATATATTATTTAAGGAGCTCCAGTCTGAGTGAGGAGCTTATTCCTATTTAGTTAAGGTTCTGTTATTTCTTGTATACACGATCTGGGTTTCCTTTTTTGCTGCGGGAAGGAAAGTCTGGGAGGGTGAGCTCTATTCCCTGAAAGGGGGGGTTTGCATATTTAAAGCTGCGCTTACTATTTCTCACTATCATTGGACGGCTACTCTAATACACTTCTAACCTTGTTGTATAGCACATGTCCCCATCAAACGGGTTTCATACCTTTGAATTATATGTACTTCCCCCTCCTCACTTTGTCTATAGTTACGACATTTCCCTTCCTAACGGCGCTATTTCCGTCCTCTGACTTGGGTTTTCCCTCTTTTTCTTTGGTAAGGGACACAACGTTTGGGAGGGTGGGATTTGTTCCCTGGCACAGGGGGATTGTCTATCTAGTACTACACTTTCAACTTTTCATTATTATTGCACTGACACCCTAATGTATTTAATTATAGCTTTCTTATATTGAACATGTTCCCAGCAAGCTGGTTCCGTGCCTCTGAATTTTATATGCTCCCCCTCCTCGCCTTGTCTATCGTTCTGACATTTTACAACCTGACAGCAACATTCACATCCCATGGTCTCGTACTTTGCTTTGTCCCATATTAATGTGCATTTAATCTGTCTGATCGGTTCGGCTGAACCGTTGTTCCTGGTCTCTGATATCCCATCTTACTCACTTTATTGTGTTACTGCGCCTCACTTGAATACCGGTCTCGTTATCACTGCCCCAGAGGAGTAGTGCTACCGAACCCGACAGTGGGTCCGGCCTCTCGGTCGTTTGGATCTTGAGGCTGTGTGTGACGCCACAGTCGGGGCACTTAATACCTCATTGTATTGTGTTTGTCTCCCTTCCCAGTGTCTTGTTCACTTTCCCTGGTCTGTCTCTCTCCCTCTCGATCTCTATCTCTCTCTCCTTTATTCTACTACTTATTAACCCCTTGTCTCTGTTACCTCATTTCTTCTCTCTTCATTCCGCTTCCTTTACGGCTGACCGTTCTCTCCTCCCTTCCTTTAATAATTGCCCCTCACTTATCTTTCCTCAGATTACACTTAGAAAATGTCATCTCGCGCTGCCCCATTTGCGCCTAAGGACCTCAAACTGATTAGCTATAATGTCAGGGGCCTTAACATTCCCGAAAAGCGCTCCCGCCTATTGCGCGATCTGCGATCCATGCAAACGTCTATCGCCTTCCTCCAAGAAACTCATTTCCGTGCCGGATCAGCCCCTCACTTTGGTGATGCCACCTTCCCTACTATGTTTTTCAGTAACTTCACTCTGAGCAAATCCCGTGGTGTTGCAATATTGATCTCTAAAGATGTACCCTTTGTGGTTGATGCCACTGAAACGGACGAGGGTGGACGATACCTCTTCGTCCGCGGGAAAATAGTTGATACGTATACACCTTCGCATCCTTGTATTTGCCCAATAAAAAACAACATACCTGTTAGCTCGCATGCTTACATCCCTGGACTCTTTCCAACAAGGTATCACAATTATAGCAGGTGACTTGAATGTACCTCTTGAACCTTGCATTGATTCCTCATCCAGAGCTTCGGCAACCCCATCAAATATTGTCCGTCAAATCCGTAGATCCTTAAATGAACACCAACTAGTTGATGTCTGGCGCGCTCTACACGCAGACTAGAAAGATTTTACCTTTTTTTCACCAGTTCATAACGTACATACCCGTATTGATTATTTTTTTATGCGCTACCGTGATATTCCCCTCCTCCGCACTGTAGCCATCACTGCCACCACCTGGTCGGATCATGCACCAATTTCCTTATCCGTCCATTCCCCTCTGTTTGTCCGAAAAGAACGCCAATGGCGCCTCAATCTTTCACTTTTGGAAGACCCTCTTACCCAAGCGGATCTCCTCTACTCTTAAGAAATATTTTACCGAAAATACCTCTGTGGACACCTCACTACCAGTACTATGGGAAGCCCATAAAGCTGTAATCAGAAGCTTCTTTATCAGTCGGGGAACTGCCCGTAAAAAATTGCGGGACAATGACCGTAGCTCTCTTTTGGAGGAAATTCGGAACTTAGAATTGGAACATATATCCTCTTCTAATGCTGAAGTCTATCAACGACTATTGGTGAAACGTCAAAGCCTTAATAAACTCTTAAATGATTCTATCCGCTTCCAGGCACTGAAATCCCGTTCTTTCTTTGCCTTAAACTAAAACCGCCCAGGGCGCCTGTTAGCCGGGATCCTACGGGCTAAACGTGCTAAAGCGTATATCCCTCAAATTCACACATCCACGGACTCTCTTTCTACCAACCCTCGAGAGATCACCGGAGAATTCCTTAAATTTAAGGACCTTTATAACCTGGAGGAAGGAGATCCACAATTTGTGCCAACCCCTTGATTGGAGAATTATCTCTCCACCACGATTAGGCGCACTCTCACTCCGACTGATCGCACGTCCTTAGATGCCGCTATCTCTAACGAAGAAATTGTGTCCTCAATAAAATCCACGAAGAATGGCAAAAGCCCAGGTCCAGATGGCTTGCCCATTGAGTACTATAAGCGGTGTGTGGACACCTTGTTACCCAGCATTACTGCTTTGTTTGAGGCGATTCGAGAGGGTGGCCATTTTCACCCCCACTCCCTAGCAGCGACAATTACTTTGATTCCCAAACCAAATAAGGACCACACCTGCTGCGGGAGTTACCGTCCTATTTCACTTTTAAATAGTGACGTTAAACTTCTAGCACGGATCCTGGCAAACCGCCTTAAACGATTTTTACCGCAACTGGTGGCTGCATATCAGGTTGGCTTTATCCCGGGACGGGAAGCCAGAGACGCAACGATACGGGCTTTAAACGCCATAGTTTCCTCGAAACGTAACGCACACCCCCTCCTTTTACTCTCCACAGACGCCGAGAAGGCGTTCGATCGGGTACTCTGGCCTTTCCTCTTCCGAACACTGCATCATTTCGGGATCGGGAAAGATTTTTTAGGGTGGATTCATGCTCTTTACGCCTCTCCGACCGCAAGGGTCCAAGTGAATGGCGCACTCTCCACCCCGTTTCGGATTTCAATGGCACCCGTCAGGGGTGCCCTCTTTCTCCCCTTCTCTTTGCATTATGTCTAGAACCACTGCTGTCCGCCGTCAGACACAACCCCCTTATACGAGGGGTTCAAGGCGCTCACTTCGAACATAAGGTCTCCGCATATGCGGACGATTTGCTCTTTTTATTACCAGACCCAATAACAGCTTTACTGGAAGTCACGCGAGAATTTCAGGAATATGGATCTTTGGCAGGTTTTAAAATTAACAAGTCAAAGTCGGAAATCCTTAAGGTCGCCCTCCCGAATACCTCCTGTCAGGCTATACGTGCACAATACCCATTTCACTGGTGTCACTCATCTCTTACCTATTTAGCGGTACGCCTTTCCGACAACTTTTCTCAGATCTTTGATCTTAACTTCTCTTGATATAAACCTCTTATAGAAGCCTTTCGCTCGGACATGGCCCTATGGACTAACAAATTTTTATCCTGGTTAGGGAGGATAAATGTAATTAAAATGAATCTTCTACCTAGATTGTTGTATCTTTATCAGACCCTCCCCATTCTTCTCCCACTTTCTTTCCACTCGAAACTGCAACGTCTGTTCTCACAATTTTTTTGGCCTAAAGGTCGCCCACGTCTTAAGTATTCCACCTTATGTAAACCCAAACTCTCTGGTGGCCTCGCACTCCCAGATACCAAGCTTTATTATTATGCTACTCATCTGACGAGGATTCTCGACTGGATGTCGAGCTCTCCAGATCAGAAATGGATTGATCTAGAGGAAAAACAAGCAGGACGCCCGCTTGAAACCCTTCCATGGCTTTGTTTGGCCGGGATCCAAGACATTGCCACCGCATCTACCACCATTGGTAGCAATCTGTTACTATGGCACAAACTCCGGCTTCAATACGCTCTCTCGTCCTTCCCCTCGCCACTGCTCCCATTGTCCCATAATCCAGACTTTCCTATGCGGGTGAAGCCATCTCTACATAGCCGCTTCACGGATTCTTCTTGCCTCCGGGTACACCATGTCCTCCAGAATGGTAACTTTATATCACTGGCAGATCCCTCCAGGCCGGAACTGTCTTTTGCTGAAATTTTTGGCTTTCACCAAATTAAATCCTTTCTTAAAGCCCTACCAGGTAACTCTTCTCTGCCCCGAACCCTATCTACATTTGAATCATTTTGTAAGCAAGCAATTACGTTAGCGCATGGCATATCAATACTTTATAAAATTCTGCAAACAGTGGACTCTGAACCTCCGGCCTTTATGGCCAGATGGGAACGTACTCTGGAAACACCTATCCCTGATGAGGCCTGGACTAAAACACTCTCATTGGTACATTACGGCTCCAAGATCGCTAGACTTCACGAATCATCGTATAAATTCTTGGTTTTCTGGTACCACACCCCGGTTCTCATATCGCTAGATCATATTACTTCTTCCCCAAACTGCTGGAGCTGCTCTTCATCTCTTGGTTCTTATATACATATTTGGTGGGAATGTCCAACTATCCTGTTTACTGGAAGAGAATACGTGACTTAATTGAGAAGACCACTGATGCAGTCTTAGACTTTACACCTCAGACTTTCTTGCTCCTGCATGTCCCATACTCGGTGCAAACTTTGAAGAAATGCTTTTTACTTCGCATTCTCCTGACTGCCAGATCACTTATACCCATATATTGGAGATCTACCTCCATTCCCTCCACCAAAACTTTGGTTGACAGACTCGAAACACTACGATCAATAGAAGAACTGGCACTCCCGCCTGCACAGGCGGCACAGCACTCGTTGGAGGTTTGGTATCACTGGAATGTATACGGTTCCTCTATGGCCTTTCGGTCACTAATACGGAATGAGGAGGGAGGCGAGGATTAAGAAGTATGAATGCCTACTGTTTTCCCAGACCGCTGGCATCCATATCCCTTTTCGATTATCCCTATTTTCTCCCTCTCTCGGAACTCCCCTGACTTCATCCTTAATCCCTCCTGTCACTTACTTTTCTTTCTGTCCCCTACTTTCTCTTTCCTCCACGACTGCTCTTCTTTTCTTTATCTCTCCTATACTCCGCTCTTATACTCCTTACCCTACCTGTTGTTTCTTGTCCTGTATTCCTGTGTGGTTAGTTTGTCTCTATGTGTTGAATCTAGTTTCCCTGGTAGTAAGGCTTATTTTTCTCGCCAACTATTAAAGCTGTCTTCGCAATTGCGACCGGTTTATATTTTATTTTACAGACCAGGAGCAACGATCACCTGCTTATAGCTTGACTTCATGGATTTCTTTAACAGTTGACTGTTCATTATATATCTAATACGGATGTTGTTATTCTGCCATTTTGGCTATTTGATATACGCTATATACTTACGATACCTCCTGATTATTGTATGTCTGTGTTTACCTGAAAATAAAATTTTACATTTGAAAAAAAGAAGCTTTTACCCAAATATTGGGTTCCACTGATTGGGTTCCACTGTCGGATACTATTCCCAGAGGAACCCCATGAAGTCTGACAATATTCATCACGAACACAGGTACTAATTCACTGGCAGATGGGAGTTTGGGTAAAGGCACGAAATGTACCATTTTCGAGAAACGGTCTACCACTATAAGGATCACTGTATGTCCCTGTGACAGGGGAAGATCAGTTATAAAATCCATAGCTAGGTGGGACCACGGTCTCGTAGGTACAGGCAAAGGCTGCAACAGACCTACAGGCAAGGACCTGGGATTTTTGCTCCTACAGCACACTTCACAAGTGGCAATGTAGTCCTTTACATCCCCTCGCATGCCTCTCCATCAGAACTGTTGGTCAATGCTCGTCAGGGTTTTTGTTATCCCCATGTGCCCATATGGTTTAGAATCATGGTATACCTGCATGACTTTGACTCTCACTCAGGTACAAAGAGTTTACCAGGAAGTCCCTCCGGAGGAGCCCCACTTTGAGCTGCTAGAATACTTTCCAGCAAAGGAGAGAAAACTGTAAGGACAGTGGTGGCAAGAATCCTTTCTTGAACAATGGGACTGTTATCATACGTATGCTGTTCGTATGAATCGAATTGACGAGAGAGAGCATCAGATTTTGGCATTGTTTGAACCAGGACGGTAAGTCAACAAGAAGTTGAAGCTGGAAAGAAACAAGGACCACCTTGCTTGTCTAGCACCCAAACGTTTTGCATCACCCATATATCCCAGATTTTTGTGGTCAGTGATAAGGATTACTGGATCCTTTGTGCCTTCTAGGAGATGGCGGCATTCTTTTAAGGCTGCTATCACTGCCACTCTCCATTACCAATATCGTAACTTTTCTCCGCGGACAACATTTTTCTGGAGAAAAACCCGCATGGTTGCAATGGTCCCTCAGGACGCTCTCTCTGGGACAGTACAGCACCAATACCTATCTCTGAGGCGTCAACCTCCAACTGGAAAGGTAGGCCCGGCACAGGGTGACGTAGAATGGGTGCGGTGACGAATGCCTGTTTGAGTGACTCGAATGCATCTTTAGCTTGGTCACTCCAAACCTGATTTTGAGCTCCTTTTTTGTCATAGCAGTGATGGGTGCGACTACTGTAAAGAAACCCTTAATGAACCTTCTGTAATAATTAGAGAAGTCTAGGAATCTCTGTATGGCTTTTAAGCCTTGGGGCAACGGCCATTCTTTGATGTCAGTCAATTTCTTTGAGTCCATCTCAAACCCCTCAGGTGTGATAATGTAACCCAGAAACTGGACTGAAGTGATGTCGAACAGACACTTCTCTAGCTTGCAGTAGTTTGTTCTCCAGGAAACGTTTTAAGACAGTTCGGACGTGAACATGGTGTGTCTCTATGTCAGGAGAATATATCAATATGTCGTCTAAATAGACAATTACAACGACCTGTAAAAAATCCCTCAGGACATCATTTATCAAGTCTTGGAAGACTGCTGGTGCGTTACATAAGCCGAAAGGCATGACCAAATATTCGTAATGACCGCTTCTGGTGTTAAAGGCAGTCTTCCACTCATGACCCTCTTTGATCCTTACAAGATTATAAGCACCGCGCAAATACAACTTAGTGTAGACCTTGGCACTCCTTAATCTATCAAATAGTTCAGAAATAAGAGGAATGGGGTAAGCATTCCTTATGGTGATTCTGTTTAAACCCCTGTAATCTATTCAGGGTCTGAGATCCCCCTCTTTCTTCGAGACAAAAAAGAAGCCTGCACCTGCAGGCGAAGAACAACGCCGGATGAAACCCCTGGCCAGATTCCCCTTTATATATTCTTCCATTATGGCATTCTCTTTTTGAGATAGGGGGTACACGTGTCCTTTGGGAGGCATGGTACCTCGCAAGAGGTCTATGGCACAGTCGTAGGACCTGTGCGGGGGTAGTATCTCAGATCTCCCTTTGTCGAACACCACTTTGACATCACTATACCATTTGGGTACCTCGGTAGATAGTGGGGGAGCAATTGCCACATTTAAATTGCCCACCATACTTTTCTTTCCCATACATCTGGGCCAACATTTTATTCCCCAGGAACTCAATTCCCCTATAGACCAGTCAACCACAGGGTTATGCTTAAACAGCCATTGATACCCCAGGACAATTGGCACTGTTGGTGATTCTATGATCTGGAATACTAATTTTTCTTTATGCAGAACGCCGGTTCGAAAGGAGACAGGAACAGTATCGTGAGTCACATGAGGTCTCAGTAACCTCCTACCATCAATACTCTCAGTACATAATGGTACCTCCCTTTCGACCAGAGGTACTTGATGTATTGTGGCAAATCCTGAATCCAGGAAATTGCCCGCGGACCCCGAGTCAATCAGTGCCTCGGTGTCAATACTGGTTTTCTCCCAAGCTATGGACACCGGTACTACAACCCAAGATCTCTTTTTTCTCTTTCTCTTATTTTCAGATACGAGAAACAGAACAGTGGAACCCAGAACCCTTCTCTCACAAGGTTCTAGGCTTGCCAGTTTCCTGAGACCTTAGAGTTTCTTGGACACAGAAATGTCCTCTGGCACAATAAAGACACAACCCCTTTTGCATCCTATACTGTCTCTCCTCTTTAGAGATACCAGCTCTTCCTAATTGCGTAGGTTCTGGTTCACTGTGTGTAGGAATAGAAAGAGGTACAGTAGACACTGGCTTAGGGCCTGAAACATTATTTGCAAACGTCTTATGAACCTTAGTACGACCAGACCTTCGATCACGTATCTGGTCGTCCAGAGCGATGCAATAGTCAATAAGGTCCTCAATATCCTCAGGCAACGACAATGGTGCTAATTCATGCATAAGTGTATCAGAAATGCCCTCGAGAAATGCAGTAACAAGGACCTAATTTGGCCAGAATAACTCAGCAGCCATGGTTTTGAACTCTATGGCGTACTCGGCCACACGACGAGTACCTTGAGTCATACGCCATAACACTCTTTCTGCACCCGTTGCTCTTCGAGCAGGGTCGAACGTACAAATTCTGTGTAATTAAATATGATGGGCTTTTTCAGGTCCCACAACAGAGTAGCACAGAGCAGAGCTTTGTCAGTGAGGTGATTTATGACATAACCCACCTTTGCTTTCTCTGAGGGACACATTTCGGTATTTAGCTCAAACATCATATCGTTCTGCGTAATAAACCCTCTGCAAGAACCAGAAGCCCGTTGAAGCTTGCAGGAGATCGCAAATTAACATGAGCCACCACAGTGGCCACCTGGGCAGATACAGATACTGTCTGGGGAGTAACGCAGATTACCGGAGAGGAAGGCGGCGAGGCCTTACTGGACTGGTTAATAAGCAGGCCCAAGGCCTGAGCAAATTGGTCTGAGCGGTGGGCCTGCTCTTCCTGTTTAGAGGAGATCTCCCCCAGTCTAGACAGGAGTAGTGAAAAGTCTGCCTGATCCATAGTGGGCCCTGACGTAATATAACGCTGGGTGGGATAACACACACAGGCAGTAGCGTAGTAGGCTCTTGTTGGGCAGATGTCAAAAACAGAACACTGGGATCATGAAACAAAACAAACACACTGAGTCGTGACAAGCTCTGCTGATTTTGAGACCAGCAGACAGCTTGAGAAACCAGGAACACAATGAGAGAGGAACCCTATACTGTAGGGTGGTACAAAAATCAAAGTACACAGAAGGTGGCTAATAGAGGTCCGGCCTCTGGTATAGGAACTAGACACAACCTGAGAAAATGCCTTGAGATTAGGCCTTATACACTATATGAATAAACCAGGAGGAAATTCAGGGATACAAATAGGGATCGTCAATCACTAGCCTAGGTCAGATACACAATACGAGGTCCTCAGAAAACGCCAAAGTCAAATACCAATAAATTCAGAGTAACGATTTGAGCTCAGAGTGGATACCACCTCAGGGCACTTGAGTAACCTCTCTCGCCCTCTTTTAAACCCGGTGACCTCTCACGTTCCTACTAGGCCCCGCCCCCTCAGACGCTGGCCGGCCATTAACCCTTGAGGTCCTGGAATCAGCTTGAGAGCCAGGACGCAAACCAGATCCCCCAGGCAACACCGCTGGGGCGGAGGACGTCACAACAATGACCTGACATTGCTCCTACAGTTGTGTTCAAAATGATTCAACCCCCACTGAAATTGAGTGTTTTGGCCAGTTTGACATTGATTTTGATCATTCAGTCATCTTGCTTACAATTAAATCAAAGAGGCACGTGTAGGTCAGACAAATATAACATAACATTTATAATGAAATAAGCACAAATGTCTTTTCTGTGCTCACATCATTATCAGTTTTATTCAACCCCCAAGTGACATTCAATCTTAGTACAACATCCTTTTACAGTTATAACAGCTTTTAAACATGAAGCATAGCTTGACACAAGTGTCTTGCAGCCATCTACGGGTATCTTCGCCCATTCGTCATGGGCAAAAGCCTCCAGTTCAGTCACATTCTTAGGCTTGCGCACTGCAACTGCTTTCTTTAAGTCCCACCAGAGGTTCTCAATCGGATTTAAGTCAGGTGACTGCGATGGCCACTCCAAAATGTTCCAGCCTTTAATCTGCAACCATGCTCTAGTGGACTTGGAGGTATGCTTGGGATCATTGTCCTGTTGAAAGGTCCAACGTCTCCCAAGCCTCAGGTTTGTGACAGACTGCATCACATTGTCATCCAATTTCTCCTGGTACTGAAGAGAATTCATGGTACATTGCACACACTGAATCTTCCCTGTACCTGCAGAAGCAAAACAGCCCCAAAGCATGATTGACCCCCCGCCATGCTTCACAGTAGGCAAGGTGTTCTTTTCTTCATAGGCCTTGTTCTTCCTCCTCCAAACATAGCGTTGATCCATGGGCCCAAACAGTTCTAATTTTGTTTCATCAGTCCACAGAACACTATCCCAAAACTTCTGTGGTTTGTCCACATGACTTTTGGCATACTGCAGTCGCCTCTTCTTATTCTTTGGAGACAGCAAGGGGGTGTGCCTGGGAGTTCTGGCATGGAGGTCTTCATTACGCAATGTGCGCCGTATTGTCTGAGCTGAAACTTCAGTACCCACATCTGACAAATCTTTTCTCAGTTCCTCAGCAGTCACACAGGGACTTTTCTCCACTCTACGCTTCAGGTAGCGCACAGCAGTCGAAGTCAGCATCTTCTTTCTGCCACGACCAGGTAGCGTTTCAACAGTGCCCTTTGCCTTGAATTTGCGAATGATGCTTCCTATGGTCTCTCTTGGTATGTTTAACATCTTTGCAATCTTCTTATAGCCATTGCCCTTCCTGTGAAGAGTAATCACCTCTTCTCTGGTCTTCCTGGACCATTCTCTTGACTTCACCATGTTTGTAACCACACCAGTAAATGTCTAGAAGGAGCTGAGTATCACAGTCATTTAAAAGCTGCCTAATTGGTGCTTATTATGCTTTATTGCTGCTCCGTGACATCCACAGGTGTTTTCAATACCTGATTGAAAACACTTGAATGAACCTCTGTTCTTCAGAGTGGTAGTCTTTAAGGGGTTGAATAATTGTGTCAATGAAGAATTCACAAAAGAAACATTTACTACTGTATTACAAAACCAATTGATGTCATTTTAGTTGCATATGGTTCTTTAAAAAGTCCTTGTAGGATTTCATTCTGAATACAATTACAAATGTACACAACATTCCCCAAAACCCTTTACAGCAGGGATCTCAAACTCTGGTCCCACAGATGTTTATTGCCTACAAATCCCAGAATTCTTTGAATGCAAAAATGGCCAAAGAATAATGGGAGGTGTAGTTCAGAAACATCTGGGGGGCCAGAGTTTGAGATCCCTGCTTTACAGCATTGGGGGTTGAATCATTTTGAACACAACTGTAGATATTCAGCTCCCAGCATATGGACTGCACAATGACCTGACATTGCTCCTAGATATTTAGCTCCCAGCATATGGACTGCACAATGACCTGACATTGCTCCTAGACACAGTCAATTTGAGTCTTGTGGCAATAAGTACAAGTGCTGAATTAAGAGCATGTGAAAATAGAGACAAAAACAAACATCATAATGGCACCCGAGGACTACAGTCAGGAATGGGGTCTGGCAGAGGCAATCTGTGATGAGGCCAGGGGCAGTTCCAGGGGCGCAACGGGGCAATTGCCCCCCGAAAAAATAAAAATAAATCGCCGCCGCCGGCCATTCTCCCTATGAGCGGCCACCAGCATGCAGCTTGGCCGCTCGCCTGGGATGGGAACCACCTGACCAACGCACGAGATCGCAGAGTTCACCGCGATCTCGCGAGAACGCGGCTGCGCTGGTCAGGTGGTTCCCGAGAAGAACGGCCGCAGACAGAGGAGGTGAGAACTGGGGGCAAATATACCCATGTGATGAGCTGCGGGCAAATATACCCATGTGATGAGCTGGGGGCAAATATATATCCATGTGAAAAGAGGGATATACAGTTGTGTTCAAAATTATTCAACCCCCAATGCTGTAAAGGGTTTTAGGGAATTTAGTGACATTTGTAATTGTATTCAGAATGAAATCCTACAAGGACTTTTTAAAGAACCATATGCAACTAAAATGACATCAATTGGTTTTGTAATACAGTAGTAAATGTTTCTTTTGTGAATTCTTCATTGACACAATTATTCAACCCCTTAAAGACTACCACTCTGAAGAACAGAGGTTCATTCAAGTGTTTTCAATCAGGTATTGAAAACACCTGTGGATGTCACGGAGCAGCAATAAAGCATAATAAGCACCAATTAGGCAGCTTTAAAATGACTGTGATACTCAGCTCCTTCTAGACATTTACTGGTGTGGTTACAAACATGGTGAAGTCAAGAGAATGGTCCAGGAAGACAAGAGAAGAGGTGATTACACTTCACAGGAAGGGCAATGGCTATAAGAAGATTGCAAAGATGTTAAACATACCAAGAGAGACCGACCATAGGAAGCATCATTCGCAAATTCAAGGCAAAGGGCACTGTTGAAACGCTACCTGGTTGTGGCAGAAAGAAGATGCTGACTTCGACTGCTGTGCGCTACCTGAAGCGTAGAGTGGAGAAAAGTCCCCGTGTGACTGCTGAGGAACTGAGAAAAGATTGGTCAGATGTGGGTACTGAAGTTTCAGCTCAGACAATACGGCGCACACTGCGTAATGAAGGCCTCCATGCCAGAATTCCCAGGCACACCCCCTTGCTGTCTCCAAAGAATAAGAAGAGTTGACTGCAGCATGCCAAAAGTCATGTGGACAAACCACAGACGTTTTGGGATAGTGTTCTGTGGACTGATGAAAGAAAATTAGAACTGTTTGGGCCCATGGATCAACGCTATGTTTGGAGGAGGAAGAACAAGGCCTATGAAGAATAGAACACCTTGCCTACTGTGAAGCATGGCGGGGGGGCAATCATTCTTCGGGGCTGTTTTGCTTCTGCAGGTACAGGGAAGCTTCAGCGTGTGCAAGGTACCATGAATTCTCTTCAGTACCAGGAGATATTGGATGACAATGTGATGCAGTCCGTCACAAACCTGAGGCTTGGGAGACGATGGACCTTTCAACTGGACAATGATCCCAAGCATACCTCCAAGTCCACTAGAGCATGGTTGCAGATTAAAGGCTGGAACATTTTGGAGTGGCCATCGCAGTCACCTGACTTAAATCCGATTGAGAACCTCTGGTGGGACTTAAAGAAAGCAGTTGCAGTGCGCAAGCCTAAGAATGTGACTGAACTGGAGGCTTTTGCCCATGACGAATGGGCGAAGATACCCGTAGATGGCTGCAAGACACTTGTGTCAAGCTATGCTTCACGTTTAAAAGCTGTTCTAACTGTAAAAGGATGTTGTACTAAGTGTGGCAGACTAGATCTATATTTCTATCTCTATATAAAGGTCTGCCTGTATATATGTGTTTATCTCCTCCATATAAAGTTATGTTCATATTTGTGTCTGACCATTTGGTAAGTTTATCCCTGGGTTCACAGCTGTAATGTAATCAATATGTTTAGCTTTCTCCCTTGGGGGGAGGATATAACACGTAGCTGTAAAAAGGGAATTTCTTTTGTACACTGACAGAGATCACACCTTGGCAGCCCGGTCGGCCCCAAGAGATGGGCACGCAGTCTTCAAAGACAGGAAGCACATCCTTGATCTCGAAGGGGGGTCTGGAGGCAAGAGGGACACCTTTAGGCAATTAAAGATTAATTGACAAGCTTACTGAGCGCGACCGAGAATTGCACGCTGGGAAATGAAGTCCAGGACACTGGGCCACTTATGGGTGGGGGCTGGAAAGATCAGGAAGTTTATAAATTCGGAACAATGGCCATGTGCTTTGGCTGATCACTTGGGATTCCTTCTAAAGAGGACGGATTTGTCCATGCTCTATCTCCAGTATTCCGTCGTAAGTAAGACTCTGTTACTAACACCTTTTTCTTTATATTTTGCTGTGTATTGTATAAGTAATTGATTTATTCTAGTTATGATTTTTTATGTAACTAAGCACTGATTTTTCTATCCTAAATAAACAAAAAGTATTTAAGTTTGACTCTGGCTGATGAAATCCACGCTAACTAAGGGATTGGGAGTATTGCTATTTGCCTTAAGCTCGGTTATATATAAGAAATTGCGTGTTGCGGTCATCAGGAAATGGCAGGGAATTGTGGGAATTGTAGTCACTGTCCGAGTCTAGGATAGTGCGGCTGCTAAGCCCTGCGTCTCCTGTTGCGACGCGCATAGTGTCCGTGAGGACTGGTGGCAGCGTTACTAATAGAATAAGAAAGTGAGTTCCAGGATTGTGAGACACGTAGTGAGTACGTGCTTCAGGAGAAGACTTGTGCTGCGTTGCAATCCTGGGATCAGTATATTGCGCCCTACGTGCCTGCTGTGAGAGGTAGTGTGGCCGGGACGAGGTAGAGAAGCGCGCGTAATTATCTGGGTCTAGGATAGACAGATAGTGCGCGGCTTAACCCGGCGTCTTTGAGCAGCAGCGCGCGTAGTTGGGTCGTGACAACTGGAGGCAAGCGGTGGGATATCAGGTTAGTATTTGGATCTGTGAAGCAACATAGATCCAGATACTAAATAAATTGGTTTTCCAATTTCCAGAGCAGAACTCAGTGCATTTATTAGAATTTACACAATACACAGCAGTTCCCTTCCCCTTCTTTGTTTTTCTTTTCTATCTTTTATTTGGCTGGAGTGAGAATGTCGCAACAATCATCGAAAAAGACTTTGGAGCAATTATGTCGAGACAAAAATATCTCGACGAAGGATAAAAAGAAAGATGAACTTTTGCAAGCCCTCGAGGATTATGAGGCGAGGCAAGCAGTCCAGGACGCAGCAGAGCAGGGTACCACTCTTGACCCAGCCGAAGGAAGCGCAAGTCCAGTGGAAAGGACAGGGTCAAGTGCTTCGCCCAAGGGTGATACTGCCCTGGATGTTTACTTGCAGACTGTTTTAAAACATGTGGACTCTGCGGACTCGCAGACGCGGCTTCAGCTCATCCTGCAGTACCAAGAGCGAGAGGAGCGCAGAGTTGAACGCGAAGCTGCGGAGCGCCGAGCTGAGGCTGAACGCGAAGCTGCGGAGAGCAGAGCTGAGCAAGAGGCGGCAGCGCTCCAAGCGGACGAGAAACTTCGGAGCGCAGAGCCGCGCAAGAGACAGCAGCGCGCCAAGCGGACCGAGAAGCGGCGGAGCGCCAAGCCCAACGGGCACATCAGCTTGCTCTGGCACAGGCAAGCAGAACGCGATTATCTCCTGCCCCTGCGGGCGCTGCAGAGCTCTCTACACCCAGACCTCGTGCAGAGAACTTTCCCACCCTTGACAAAGATGGGGACCTGGATGTGTTCCTGCGAAGTTTTGAAAAGACTTGTCGACAGTACCAGCTGCCCAAAGAGCAATGGGCCAGGTACCTCACTCCTGGACTAAAAGGTCCAGCGCTCAAAGCCTTTGTAGAATTACCGGCTGAGAGCGACCAGGACTATGAGGCGATTAAAGCCGCGTTGCAGAGACGTTATAACCTCACGCCAGAGGTATATCGCAAAAAGTTCAGGTCCTTGCAGAAGCGGGCCGCGGAGAGCTACTCTGCAGTTGTGAGCCACCTGACCACCCTATTTCGACAATGGGTCAGGGGGCTGAAGATTGATACCTTGGAAGCCCTGGAAGACCTGCTAATCAAAGAACAGTTTGTGCAGCTGTGCCCACCTGAGATTCAGAAATGGCTTCTGGATCGCAAACCCGAGACTGCCCTGGAAGCTGGTGAGCTAGCCGATTTCCATGCGGCCAACAGAGCGTCTGTGGACCAGAGCAGAGGTTCCCCCAAAGGATCATCAGGGTGGAAGCCCAACTCAGCACGACCCCCCGACATCATGGCGGCAGCGCCACCCTCTGTGCCAGTCTCTGCTGGGGAGGGGGAAGCGAATCCTTCTTCGCCTGGAAGAAGTGTGCGCCGTCGCTGTTTTATTTGCAACAGTGCCAATCATCTCCTGGCAGCGTGCCCGCAAAGGAAGAAACCTGCATCCACAGCTGGGGGAGGATACCCCTCAACATCACCCTCTGTCCTGTTTGTGACCAGATCGGAGGGCAGTGCTAACGTGAATCAGCAAGCAGTCATTGTCGGGACTCAGGTATCTGTGGGTTTACGAGATACGGCGGCTGAAGTAACTTTGGTGCGTCCAGGGTTAGTCAGCCCTGCAGACTTTATTCCTGGCAGGACTCTAGCAGTAAAGGGTTTTGGTGGGGTACGTCCTGCGGTGCCAATAGCCCGGGTTTATTTGGACTGGGGAGCTGGGAGAGGTCTGAGGGAGGTGGGAGTGTCTGAAAATATTCCTACAGATGTGTTGCTGGGCACGGATGTGGGTAAATTGGTGTCACAGTATGTGCTGGAAAGGGATGCTGGGGATTTACCCAGGCCCACTAGTGGCTCTACAGTGGGGAGGGCTGTGTGTGGGGGTGCACAACAGGATTCCTGGACGGGAGGGCAGGGGATGGCAGTGAGTCAGTCTGCGCCTGCGCCAGGGGTGCCCGAGGTGTTGTGTGGTAGCATGAGGGGGCAGTGTGACGGGGAAGAAAGGCAGGGGGTGAGTGAATGCCTGCCTGCACCCGAGTCAGCTGGCTCCCTGGACCCCATGCGTGGGGAGGCCGCGGTGCCCATGGTGGAAGTGGGTTTCCCGCTCGTGGTCGGCGGGGAGTAGGGCACAAGGCCCATCTCTGCCGTGTGATGGTGTGGATCAGAATGCCTGGGAAGGGTGGCAGGATACTGTGGTGTGCCTGCCTAGACCAGACTCAGGTTTGTCTGTGACGCCATATGGTTGGGAGCATGGGCAAGGGATGACTGCGGGTCTGCTTGCGCCTAAACCAACCAGGACTCTAGTGCCCTGTGAGAAGGGTGTGGATCAGAATGCCTGGGAGGGCTGGCAGGATACCGTGGTGTGCCTGCCTAGACCAGACTCAGGTGTGTCTGTGACGCCACGTGGTTGGGATGGAGAACAAAGGACCAAGGCAGGTACCTTTAGGGCTGAACCAACTGGGTCGGTGGTGGTGGAGGAAAGGAGTGGAGGGCAGAAGATCCTGGATGGGCAGGATACTGTGGTGTGCCAGCCTGTGTCGTGGTTGTCTGAGACTGTGCGTGGCGCAGAGGGCATACGGGGTGGTCGGAAGGAGAGGCCTAGGGTGGCAGAGGGTTATCCAGGGCCTGAACCATCCAGGTTGGTGGTGCCAGGTGAAAGGAGTGGAGGGCAGAGCCTCCTGGATGGGCAGGATACTGCGGTGTGCCCATCTGTGTCACATGTGTCTGAGGCTGCGGGTGGCACCGAGCACATGCTGCGTGATCAGGAGGAAGGGCCTGGGGTGGACGAGTGTTACCCTGGGGGAAAGCCGACCAGATTCCCAGTACCACAGGAATCTGGTACTGAGCAACCTCCCTGTAGAGGAGGGTGGCATACGGCTGTATGCTCATCGGTTACGAAGCAAGGCGTGCTTGATAAACTGTGTGATAAAGTGGGGAAACTGTGTGCAATGGGGGCGAGGTGAGTGTGGAGAATCTTGTGCCCCATCTGTATGGTTCCCCAAATTCTGAATGTGCGGGGACAGTGAGAGACGGGGAGGCAGCGGATCCTGGTGTGGCTCCGGTGACCTCCCAGCCATCTGCCCAGGGGCAGGTACGATGCCTGACTCCGTTGGCAGATGCAGGGGGGACGTTTACTGGGGAGCGGGGCGCTTCACCCTGTTTCTCCATACCCCCTGCTGTAAGAATGGCTCCAGAGCAGGCTACGGGCTATGAGGATTCTGCTGCCTGCGAGACTGAGATGCGGGCGGAGAGTGAGCCACACGTGCTGCACCCGGAGGGGCTGCAGGAGCACAGGGGCTTCCCCGAGTCTGTGCCATGTTGTGAGTGCAGTATGAGTGACCCCCTCCCCCCCGTTTGGGAGAGGTGGGGAAGAATGGTGGAGTCGCCAAAGGCCTACATGGGGCAATGTGTGATGCGGTTGCGAGAGGGAATGCATGCTTTAGTGGGCAAAGTGCACGGACACCTGTGCGTCCCCCACTCTGTCATAGCGCCGGCGACTGGTGCAGGTGCCAGATACCCGTTGGCGAACCCGTGTTAAGACGCACGTGGGAGGCATGTTAGTTAGCCTCCCTTTCTGCGTCTTCATTTGTATGGGAGATGTGGCAGACTAGATCTAGATTTCTATCTCTATATAAAGGTCTGCCTGTATATATGTGTCTATCTCCTCCATATAGAATTATGTTCATATTTGTGTCTGACCATTTGGTAAGTTTATCCCTGGGTTCACAGCTGTAATGTAATCAATATGTTTAGCTTTCTCCCTTGGGGGGAGGATATAACACGTAGCTGTAAAAAGGGAATTTCTTTTGTACACTGACATAGAAATCACACCTTGGCAGCCAGGTCGGCCCCAAGAGATGGGCACGCAGTCTTTAAAGACAGGAAGCACATCCTTGATCTCGAAGGGGGGTCTGGAGGCAAGAGGGACACCTTTAGGCAATTAAAGATTAATTGACAAGCTTACTGAGCGCGACCGAGAATTGCACGCTGGGAAATGAAGTCCAGGACACTGGGCCACTTATGGGTGGGGGCTGGAAAGATCAGGAAGTTTATAAATTCGGAACACTGGCCATGTGCTTTGGCTGATCACTTGGGATACCTTCTAAAGAGGACGGATTTGTCCATGCTCTATCTCCAGATCCCAGGAGGCACCGATGCCAGTTACTGAGTATTCCGTCGTAAGTAAGGCTCTGTGATTAACACCTTTTTCTTTATATTTTGCTGTGTATTGTATAAGTAATTGATTTATTCTAGTTATGATTTTTTATGTAACTAAGCACTGATTTTTCTATCCTAAATAAACAAAAAGTATTTAAGTTTGACTCTGGCTGATGGAAATCCACGCTAACTAAGGGATTGGGAGTATTGCTATTTGCCTTAAGCTCGGTTATATATAAGAAATTGCGTGTTGCGGTCGTCAGGAAACGGCAGGGAATTGTGGGATCTGTAGTCACTGTCCGAGTCTAGAATAGTGCGGCTGCTAAGCCCTGCGTCTCCTGTTGCGACGTGCATAGTGTCCGTGAGGACTGGTGGCAGCGTTACTAATAGAATAAGAAAGTGAGTTCCAGGATTGTGAGACACGTAGTGAGTACGTGCTTCAGGAGAAGACTTGTGCTGCGTTGCAATCCTGGGATCAGTATATCGCGCCCTACGTGCCTGCTGTGAGAGGTAGTGTGGCCGGGACGGGTAGAGAAGCGCGCGTAATTATCTGGGTCTAGGATAGACAGATAGTGCGCGGCTTAACCCGGCGTCTTTGCGCAGCAGCGCGCGTAGTTGGGTCGTGACACTAAGTACTAAGATTGAATGTCACTTGGGGGTTGAATAAAACTGATAATGATGTGAGCACAGAAAAGACATTTGTGCTTATTTCATTATAAATGTTATGTTATATTTGTCTGACCTACACGTGCCTCTTTGATTTAATTGTAAGCAAGATGACTGAATGATCAAAATCAATGTCAAACTGGCCAAAACACTCAATTTCAGTGGGGGTTGAATCATTTTGAACACAACTGTACAGTGGAGGCGCTAGTCTTAAATGGGTAGTGAGTTTTTGTTGTGCAGCCAACTTTGAGAAGGACACAAAACCTTGACAGAAATGTGTATGGTATATAGTTTAAGACTTGTAGAAGGGGTCTTAGTGGCGCAATTGGTTGTTGAAATGGTTATATGGTTGATAATAGATACCCAATTTCAACAATGATATGGGACCCAGAGTGGTGTCTCCGCAATTTCAATTAGTGTAAAGGCACTGTTAAAATATAGATACAACGCAGTTATGTATAAACAAAGGTAACGTGCTAGTGACAAATCTGTACAGACTTAAAATACAAGTATTCAATGTGACTGTCCGAATATGCAAATACGGCACAAATTAGCAGCCAGTGGACAGAATAAAGTACCTATGACAAGTAGATACAATAAAAAACAATATATGGTACAGCGATAAAGACCATCTAAAATAAGCGATCTAAAATGACGGTAAATCCCAGTGGTCAAAGTGGGATGTGTGCACAGTCTAAATGACTGGTAATAAAGTGCAACCGTTAATAAATAATGCTATTATTGTGCAAAGTGCAAAAAAGTGCTGTATTGCAGTAGCAGCTGAAATAATTGTTTTGCAATAATAATCAAATCCCAATAAAAAGTGCGTATAGTGCAAAATATTCCAGCAACTAAGTCCATGAGGAATGGTTTTGATACAGTCCTAATGGATACGGACAATTGCCGCAGCAGTAGATAGTGCACGCAAAAAAGTGCTAGTAGTGATGTATATATAGTCTCTTACGACCCTCAATCTTGTAGCCCAAGCATATGTGAGGATCCTAATATGATATCTTCTCCTTGAGGTCCTGATGAGCTCTCTGTCCTCTAAAGTAAGGGGGGGTTACAAAAAGTGGAAAAAGTGATCGTGCAATACTGCCTTGATGGACTGGCTAGTGATCACAGAAAAAGGGACACTTACACTTTCCAGAGCCTACTGTATCCAGGCTCTGGTTTGAAGTACACTGGGCCAAATATAGAATGGCCTCTTCCCTTCTTTTCTTTATCCGATGTTGGAGCCTTAAGAATCCAGGCTCAACTTTTAGGCATTTGGTACTTCTTATCGGTGAGTACCTAAACCTCTTTAACAGCTCATGGAACTCCTGGATAGGTGAAGGAGCTGGGTGGGGTCATATGACCATGTATGGTTTGCTATGTGCCTAATGTAAGGCAATGCAGAAACCAGGTAGGCTATAATATGTTCAAAAAGGTTTTATTGGTTAAAATGTACAAATTAAAACGGCTTAAAACAGAAATGCAGTGAAAATATTCTAAAGGGGGGGGGAGAAGAGTGAAGGTCCAGAGGGTAGGTGGATACGCGTTTCGGCACTTCCTGTGCCGCCTTCAGTCCATACAGGTATGTCAGGTAAAAAGTAGGGGGATCTGAGGCACTCCACAGGTTCTCTCTTAAATAGCTGTTTATTTTAGAGTTGTAAGGCGTAAGTTGTGAGCCATTTCCGGGTTCCCGGGTGCCGCGGTCACATGGTGTGTGCCACATCATCAAGGTGCGCCGGGACCATCTTGGATGTGCGTTCCGAGACTTATAGCTTGCGTTCCAGCATTTTATCGGCGATGTCTCTGGACGCAGGTCAACGATGGCTTGGCAACATAATCGATTTTCCTTGAATAAAGACAGGAATCGCTGTACTACTCCCTGTTGTGCTGGGGAAGTCTTGTTATATTTTTGGGCACATAAAATTATATATGACCGATTGACGCCAATAAAAATGAATACATTATATAGAAAGTGTGCTTATTGGTATTGAGCATATCCTTTTGCATAGGAGATTCTTATATTACATGGATTTAAATACATTAAATGCAGAAGTCTTTTGAGTAAAATGGATTAGAGACATCTGTTTCTAATAATTCAAGAGCCGTAAGTCCCGGAACGCACATCCAAGATGGCCGCGGCACACAACTTACGCCTTACAACTCTAAAATAAACAGCTATTTAAGAGAGAACCTGTGGAGTGCCTCAGATCCCCCTACTTTTTACCTGACAGACCTGTATGGACTGAAGGCGGCACAGGAAGTGCCGAAACGCGTATCCACCTACCCTCTGGATCTTCACTCTTCCCCCCTTTTTTTAGAATATTTTCACTGCATTTCTGTTTTAACCCGTTTTAATTTGTACATTTTAACCAATAAAACCCCCCTTTTTGAACATATTATAGCCTACCTGGTTTCTGCATTGCCTTACATTAGGCACATAGCAAACCATACATGGTCATATGACCCCACCCAGCTCCTTCACCTATCCAGGAATTCCATGAGCTGTTAAAGAGGTTTAGATTCACCGATTAAGAAGTACCGAATGCCTAAAAGTTGAGCCTGGATTCATAAGGCTCCAACATCGGATAAAGAAAAGAAGGGAAGAGGCCATTCTATATTTGGCCCAGTGTACTTCAAACCAGATAAAAGACAATTGGAGTGTGACAGACAATGTAAAACAAAAAATACAACCTCTAGATATCCCAGACGTCTCTCCCTTAGGCGTCTTGACAATGTGAAAGAGGTAAATATGGGAAAACGGGAATCTGTAGAGGTAAAAAACAGCGACTCATAGCGCATACAAGTATCTAAAAGGGTGTATCAAGAGATGCCCCTGCTAGGATAGCACTCACAAGATATAAAATCTTTAAAACTTATCGTCTCAACGGAGATTTCACACTACAGCTGTTGCTCATGGAATATTCAGTCTGGAAATCCTTGCCGCCACAGGAACCACCAATCACCATCCAGAGTCAAAACAGAAAAATTTATTGGGGTGTATACATAAAATAAGGATCCAACGCGTTTCGTGCGACAACCGTACTTCCTCAGGGATAAAACAGTAAAACAAACAATATATGACAGATTTTCAAAAGTATCCTTTTAAACTCTTTCCTCAAGAAGCCAAATTGAGTGTCTTCCGGTCCCTCCCTTTGGCGTGCGTTCCACCTTTGGAACGCACCGGAAGTGATGTATCGCCTCTTTTCCGGAAGTGATGTATCACCGCTCTTTCTTCCTTCGATGCGACTCGAAAACTAAATGAAAATGAAACGAAAACAAAGATCCCCTCTCAGTGGATCCGATCTAGAGTCCACGAGTTCCGGCGGTCCTTAATGTAATTCGGATAGTTCATAGGGATACGTTCCAAGTCACATCCGAAGAATTTGGCGATAGTAATTTATGAAAGGAGAAAAAAGAATAAACAAATAAACGAAACGAAAACGATACGATCAGATATGAAAACGAAAACGATACAATCAGATATTCTAATGAAGCAGTACCATAATTGGTAAGAACAGTCCTCAGAATCAAAAAATTCTTCTTTTGATCAATTTTAACAGTCCTAAATATTTCATAAGGGTATATTTTCAGATCGAATAGATTAAAAAAGAAGAACATTTTCCTGGAACAACATATTTTCAGACAACCTATTTTAAAGGCAATTCTTAATATCCAGGTCCACATTCAGACCACCCAGTTCCCACGTGCCTAGTTTGTATATCCACTCCATTTCTCTTTTCTCGCTAGAAATCTGGAGTGGTCGCCACCTCTCTGATCATTCTTAATTACATCGATACCCAACCATTTTAGTTTATCCACTGTAAATTTAGGGCAATTATTACAGTGTACTGGTACGCTATGATTCAGGACCTTTCTTCTAATATTGCTTAGATGTTCCAATATTCGCACCTTAATTTCTCTTTTGGTTTTACCCACATACTGTGCCCCACATGGACATTCCAATAGATAAACCGCTCCTGTGCTATTGCAATTAATGAATGATTTAACGGAAAATTCTTTCTGCAACAAATTACTTTTAAAATTAATTGTTTTTTTGTTTTGATACTGGCATGCCTTACACCTACCACATTTATGAAAACCTATTGGTTTATCCATTTGAAGAAATCCCTTATTAATCTCCTTTTTAGGAAGGAAACTTGGGGCTAGCTGACTCTTTAAATTATGTGCTTTTCTAAAGATGACCATAGGTGACCTTGGAATATCCTGAGCCAGAATAGGATCTGCTTTCAAGATATGCCAATGTCTATTTAGAATTTGTTTGATCTTATTAGCATGAGGATTATATTGGGTGGTGAACGCATATTTAAACCTTGCTTCTCTAAATCCAACTTCTTTAGGTTTTAATTTTTTAGATGTTAACCAATTTTTTCTATCTTTTTGTTCTACTTTAAACCTATCTCGTTCTAATTTCCTTTTTTCATATCCTTTCTGATAATATCGTTCAAGAACCTTATTACTTTGTTTGTAAAAGACTTCTTGTTCAGAACAATTTCTTCTAAGTCTAATCAGCTGGCTCTTTGGTACATTTTCTAACCATTTAGTTGCATGCGAGCTGTCTCTATTTATTGCTGTATTGGTATCTGTCTTTTAAAAAAAGTTTTAGTCTCTACAATTTACATTAAGGATGAAAAAATAAGGTCAAGAAAGTCTATACTCAACTTACTAATATTAAAAGTAAATCTTAAATTGAAATTATTAGTGTTCAATGAATCAATAAACTCTCTTAAAGAGTCTTCATTCCCTCTCCACAAAATTAAAATATCGTCAATATAACGCCGCCAGAGGACGAGGCAGCCCCCAGCCACACCAGACCACACATGACTCTGCTCCCACCTATGCATGTATAGGTTGGCGTAGCCCGGGGCAAACCTCGTCCCCATGGCAGTACCACAAACCTGTAAATAATATTTATCATTAAACAAAAAATAATTATGTTGAAGTACGAACAACATAGCCTTGGACAAAAAGGAAATTTGTGAGGGAGTAAACCTCCATCTTCTAACAAACAATCAGTGACCTCTTTCACCCCTTTTTCATGTGGAATTGATGTATACAAAGATGTAGCATCAACCGTGGCCATAATAAGATCTTTTTCCCACTTTATCTTCTCCAACTCTTCTAACACATGACCCGTAGCTTTCAAATAAGAGGGAATTTTTTGCACCACTGGCTGTAAGAATTTATCAATATATTCTGACAGATTATAAATCAAAGAATCAATGCCACTGATTATAGGTCTCCCAGGGGGGACGGTAATGTTTTTATGCACTTTAGGCAGAAAGTAAAAGATCGCTATCCTGCAATGGACATTTAGAAGGTACTCATATTCTTCCTCTCTCAGAATACCCTCTTCCTTTCCTACATTAAGCATTACCCTTAATTCCTCTAAAAAAGTGGAAGTGGGGTTCCTAGCTATTATACGATATGTGTCTGTATCGCCCAAAAGTCTAAATGCTTCTTCCATATAATATGTCCTTGACATTATGACCGTCCCTCCTCTTTTGTCGGCTTGCTTAATAACAAGATCATAATTCTCTTGGAGAGTCTTACAAGCTTGCCTCTCTTTATAATTCAAGTTATGCTTAAAGTGGCGGGATTCTAAATCTTCCATGTCCTTCAATATCAGGTTGATAAAGACATCAATGTTATGCCCCTTCTCCCATATTGGGAAGAAATCTGATCTTTTTAACCCGGAATGTATAAAGGTGTCTGTCATTGTATCTATTTTTTGAACCACAGTTGTGGGTTTCTTCAAGAAAAAACGCTTTCTAGTAGAGGAATTTTTAGAGGAATTAATGTAGGAAAGGAAGAGGGTATTCTGAGAGAGGAAGAATATGAGTACCTTCTAAATGTCCATTGCAGGATAGCGATCTTTTACTTTCTGCCTAAAGTGCATAAAAACATTAACGTCCCCCCTGGGAGACCTATAATCAGTGGCATTGATTCTTTGACTTGTAATCTGTCAGAATATATTGATAAATTCTTACAGCCAGTGGTGCAAAAAATTCCCTCTTATTTGAAAGATACGGGTCATGTGTTAGAAGAGTTGGAGAAGATAAAGTGGGAAAAAGATCTTATTATGGCCACGGTTGATGTTACATCTTTGTATACATCAATTCCACATGAAAAAGGGGTGAAAGAGGTCACTGATTGTTTGTTAGAAGATGGAGGTTTACCCCCCTCACAAATTTCCTTTTTGTCCAAGGCTATGTTGTTCGTACTTCAACATAATTATTTTTTGTTTAATGATAAATATTATTTACAGGTTTGTGGTACTGCCATGGGGACGAGGTTTGCCCCGGGCTACGCCAACCTATACATGCATAGGTGGAAGCAGAGTCATGTGTGGTCTGGCGTGGCTGGGGGCTGCCTCGTCCTCTGGCGGCGTTATATTGACGATATTTTAATTTTGTGGAGGGAATGAAGACTCTTTAAGAGTTTATTGATTCATTGAACACAAATAATTTCAATTTAAGATTTACTTTTAATATTAGTAAGTTGAGTATAGACTTTCTTGACCTTACAATTTACATTAAGGATGAAAAAATAGAGACTAAAACTTTTTTAAAAAGACAGATACCAATACAGCAATAAGTAGAGACAGCTCGCATGCAACTAAATGGTTAGAAAATGTACCAAAGAGCCAGCTGATTAGACTTAGAAGAAATTGTTCTGAACAAGAAGTCTTTTACAAACAAAGTAATAAGGTTCTTGAACGATATTATCAGAAAGGATATGAAAAAAGGAAATTAGAACGAGATAGAAAAAATTGGTTAACATCTAAAAAATTAAAACAAAGAAGTTGGATTTAGAGAAGAAGCAAGGTTTAAATATGCGTTCACCACCCAATATAATCCTCATGCTAATAAGATCAAACAAAATTCTAAATAGACATTGGCATATCTTGAAAGCAGATCCTATTCTGGCTCAGGATATTCCAAGGTCACCTATGGTCATCTTTAGAAAAGCACACAATTTAAAGAGTCAGCTAGCCCCAAGTTTCCTTCCTAAAAAGGAGATTAATAAGGGATTTCTTCAAATGGATAAACCAATAGGTTTTCATAAATGTGGTAGGTGTAAGGCATGCCAGTATCAAAACAAAAAAACAATTAATTTTAAAAGTAATTTGTTGCAGAAAGAATTTTCCGTTAAATCATTCATTAATTGCAATAGCACAGGAGCGGTTTATCTATTGGAATGTCCATGTGGGGCACAGTATGTGGGTAAAACCAAAAGAGAAATTAAGGTACGAATATTGGAACATCTAGGCAATATTAGAAGAAAGGTCCTGAATCATAGCGTACCAGTACACTGTAATAATTGCCCTAAATTTACAGTGGATAAACTAAAATGGTTGGGTATCGATGTAATTAAGAATGATCAGAGAGGTGGCGACCACTCCAGATTTCTAGCGAGAAAAGAAATGGAGTGGATATACAAACTAGGCACGTGGGAACTGGGTGGTCTGAATGTGGACCTGGATATTAAGAATTGCCTTTAAAATAGGTTGTCTGAAAATATGTTGTTCCAGGAAAATGTTCTTCTTTTTTAATCTATTCGATCTGAAAATATACCCTTATGAAATATTTAGGACTGTTAAAATTGATCAAAAGAAGAATTTTTTGATTCTGAGGACTGTTCTTACCAATTATGGTACTGCTTCATTAGAATATCTGATTGTATCGTTTTCGTTTTCATATCTGATCGTATCGTTTTCGTTTCGTTTATTTGTTTATTCTTTTTTCTCCTTTCATAAATTACTATCGCCAAATTCTTCGGATGTGACTTGGAACGTATCCCTATGAACTATCCGAATTACATTAAGGACCGCCGGAACTCGTGGACTCTAGATCGGATCCACTGAGAGGGGATCTTTGTTTTCGTTTCATTTTCATTTAGTTTTCGAGTCGCATCGAAGGAAGAAAGAGCGGTGATACATCACTTCCGGAAAAGAGGCGATACATCACTTCCGGTGCGTTCCAAAGGTGGAACGCACGCCAAAGGGAGGGACCGGAAGACACTCAATTTGGCTTCTTGAGGAAAGAGTTTAAAAGGAGACTTTTGAAAATCTGTCATATATTGTTTGTTTTACTGTTTTATCCCTGAGGAAGTACGGTTGTCGCACGAAACGCGTTGGATCCTTATTTTATGTATACACCCCAATAAATTTTTCTGTTTTGACTCTGGATGGTGATTGGTGGTTCCTGTGGCGGCAAGGATTTCCAGACTGAATATTCCATGAGCAACAGATGTGGTGTGAAATCTCCGTTGAGACGATAAGTTTTAAAGATTTTATATCTTGTGAGTGCTATCCTAGCAGGGGCATCTCTTGATACACCCTTTTAGATACTTGTATGCGCTATGAGTCGCTGTTTTTTACCTCTACAGATTCCCGTTTTCCCATATGTACTTCAAACCAGAGCCTGGATACAGTAGGCTCTGTGAAAGATAATGGATATTTTTATTTTTCTGTATGATTATAAATGTCCTGTGATTGAAATAAGTACCATATTTCAATATGCATTATGTGAAAAGCCTGTTCTGATGCAGGGCTGTAGTTCCACCCCTTTCCTTGTCCCAATACAATGCCTGTTCAGCTTAGTTTCCTCTTGAGGCTGGCCAGTGAGTTGATTAAAACAGATATCCTGTGTTAACTCTTAGAAATGCCTGCAAAATCTATGATGTCTGATGTACAAATGTATCTGCTCTGATTGGCTGTTATATCACATTCCTATGTGGGGTGGGACAAGAACCTCTTTTCTACAACGAACGTTTCTATTGGATGTTGAAATAATAAACTGCTCTGTCTATCGACGAGATATTCAGACGTGAAACGGCCATATCCCATTGTGGTTGGTTTTATTGTCTCCTCTGATCAGTGTAGCGCGGCGTAGCACGGGGTCTTTCTCTATTTTGATATATGAAGAAGAAATGACAGACTATTTGGGATTCCATATATGGTAATTAGAATAGGAAAATTGTTTTGTTTGTTTAAAATTATAATTTAACAATTGGTGTTAGAAGTGAGATCTGACATTCAGATGTGTTACATTTGCTTGTTCAGATCAAAAATCTTGATGCCTTTCTGGTTGCTCTGGCTCAGTTTTTTTTGTTGCAAGGATGGACGTTCTGTTTGTTTTTCTTTGTTTACACTCACCCGGAGGGATGATCTAGGAATCTAGGATCATTCCTTAAATTGTTATTTTGTGTTTATTGCAGTAATTAAAGGACAAGCATTTGAATTCCCTGCAGAGCGAATCGCGTGTGTGTATCTCAAGAGTTCGAGTTGCAACTCACCTGGAGATGTGTTATTTATTTATGTGACACTCACCCGGGAAACCGAGGTTTCTAGCGTTTGAGTAAATGTGTCTGTCTTTATCTGTCTGTGTCCGTATTTTAACTCTGTTCTGTGTCTATCTGTATTGTACCTCCGTTCTGGAGTTTTTTGACTCGTCCATACCTGCTTGTAATTTGAGCATTTTATTTTAATTGATTAGATCTGGTTTCTTCTCATATAGCAAGATAGAAAACAAAATAGCTTTGCTTCCATTGAGAGCAATTTGTTTTGCGCTATTACAATTGTTTTTGCGTTCTTGCCATTTTTCTGGCGTTTTGCATTGCTGTATATTCGCACGCTGTCTTATTTTATAACCTGATTTTAAAGGATTTGCAAACAGTTTTTCCTTCCAGATTGCACGTTTGTTTTTGTATTTTATTTTTTCCCTTTGTTTTCTTGCCATTGATTACGTCTATTTCAATGATTGTCTTTACTAATTATTAATGTATGTGTTTATCTTTGATATTTTGTGTTTCCTGGTTCTGACGTTGTGTTTTTTCATATGTAATTTATGTATAGGGACTGCCTCTATTACCACAGGCTGCTTAGTTTCTACGTGTTTCTACTGTTTTGCCTCGTGTACAAAAAAGAGGAAACGGACACAATAGACCTTTGCTTTTACAGTAACTTTCAATGGGCGTCTGCTATTTTTTTTCTCAAATTCTTGTAGAAAGAGTTTTCTTTCTTTGTTCTTTTTTATTAATATCTCTTTTTATTTGTAATGTATAATGTTATGTGTTTGTATAAGGATTTTTTTTTCTTTGAATGCCAGTAGTCTTTTAGCAGTGCAAGCTGGATAATGGAATATGTAGTTATTTTTGTTGTTCTGTTAGGATGCTATAAAGGGATAATTGGATAGTATTTCAAATAACATATCTAATGCCTTGAATATATAATAATAATAATAATAATTAAATTCTGGATCTGTTAGTGCTTTATAAAAACTAACTAACTGATGTGGAATTGGGCGCGGTCTGGGCACATTCGGCGTGCGTGCGGAGCAGATGTGAAGGTAAAAGGAATTGTGAGAGCTGGATTTAGTGTGAATGAATGATATAAAAAAACTATTTTGTGTATCAAGGTGCTGGGCATTATCTGCCACGGGCTTTGATATACGTTATAAGTTTTCCCAAAAGAGGCATGGTGGGTTATTTTTCTCTGGTCTTTATTGGAGTCCAGCACAAAGGATTGACCACACCTTAATAGAAGTTATTTTTGTTTGCATAAGGGATGTGTTTGCCTGTGTAGTCTTCTTTGTTGCTGGGCGAGTGATAATCTCTATTAGAGACTTGGGAAATGGGAGTAAATAGTTATTTAATGTTTAGATTAGGTATTTGGCCCAGGCTCCAAGTGTGGTTCACTGGAAGAGTGAATCTAGATAGATAAGTGTATTTTATGCTCATAAAGGGTCTCCTTGAGGAATCCCTTCCGTACATCGTAAAAGGTAGTGAGGTATTTTAGGAGTAATTACCAGATTTTTTTCTTTTCCTCTGAGCATCTACAATGATCTAGAGGTATTAGGCGAGGATACTGTGGCCCCAGGTATAATTAATTTAATTTAGAAATACACACTTAAATTAAGAGGCGCTGGGACAGAATGATACAAACACGGCAGCTGTTTCCACTAAGGGTATTCCCCACACAACCCTTAACAAAATGACATTACACACAAGAAAGAATGGGAGGAGCCTGTGTAATCCTGTGAAATTGTGATGAAGCTGTGAAACAGCGAAACGCATATCGACCTATCATTTATTTTGTTCATTTGTTTTTAATTATTAAAACCTTTTAAATCATCTTGGCGACATGTCCATTTTACTAAAGGGCTGGTGAACACTCAAATATACACCACACTTGCTTATACCGAGCCAGTGACTAGTCTACAGGCTCTGGACCACGCAAGTTGATTGAATTTTTTTACTACAGCAATTGGTTATACAGAGTTACGCTATGGTCCATTGTAATTCTTGTCTCTTCTAATATATGAAATATTGCGAGATTATACGAAGAAGGACCGGGTCATCCTTGAAGGGACCCACTGCTTATGAATTGAGCATTAAAACGATCAGGCTCTGACCCATGTGAGTCACCACTTGTAACATATTTATACATTACATCAGTGCTTATATATTGCGCAATTGGTTTTTGTGTCTATCTTTTTTTCGTTTCATGATACTGGGACGTAAGCAACACGTCGTTTTCAATTATGGACACCATCGGGTAATAATCAGTTCATAAGTAAATGTAGTGTCTGTGTAGCGCCACTAGATGGCCCTATTATCAAAGACAAGGAAAATGTAAAAAAAGGGAACGTATGAACTGCTAAGCTGAAGTCACAGAAGGACAATGCTATACATAAAACACTTACTGTATGTTAAATTGGTTGCTGGTGCCCACCACAGATATATCAATCAAGAAAGATGGAACCAAAACAAATATTACTCCAAAATAGAATAAAATACAATTAAATACTCAAGCAGTAAAAAATGTACTGCGATATAATAGATACTTGGTGAGAGTTTAAGGGAATTAGTGAAGCAGATGCCGTGCATTCGGCAGACAATCAAACCAAGTGCTAAAGGTGAAGCAATGGTATTGTTTATATTGCAGAAAAAACGCTACAAAAGTGCTGAAGATAAGACGATAATCTTATAATAGATTTAGACATATGTAACGGTGTCATAAAGTGAACGAGTGCAATCCTGTGAACGGGGTATAAACGATTTAAACCAAGATTCAATCAAAAAAAAATATATATATATATGGTGAAACTGCAGGTTGTGCAGTAAGATACAGCATATACAATACAATATATAATAAATAATTAAAATGGAGTGAAGAAAATAAAAAATTAATTAAGGAAGAAAAAAAGATGATAATATGAAAAATAAAAAGGCAGCTAATCAGCAGTTCATACAAATCATAAGTCCATACAGGTTATAACCTGTCTTGAAAGAAGGTATTGTCCATAGTCCATCAAGACAAAAGAAAAGAAATACACGTGCCAAAAAAAATTAATATAGAAACATGTCGGCAGATAAGAACCTTTCGGCCCATCTAGTCGCCCAATTACATGGATACTTTACCTGGATTTATCTTTTGTTTAGGATAGCCTTATGCCTATCCCATGCCTGCTTAAATTCAATCACTGTTTTGGCCTCTACCACTTCTACTGGAAGACTGTTCCATGTATCCACCACTCTCTCAGTAAAATAATGCTTCCTGATGTTACTTTTAAACATTTGCCCCTCTAATCTAAGACTATGTCCTCTTGTTTTGCTACTTTGTTTCCTTTTAAATATACTCCCTTCCTCTACCTTGTGGATTCCCTTTACGTATTTAAATGTTTCTATCATATCTCCTCTGTCTCGTCTTTTTTCCAAGCTGTACATGTTAAGATCATTAAGCCTTTCCTGGTAACTTTTCTCCTTCTATACTGGCCAGATTAGAAGCACAGCTGCCGGGCTAACCAGAAAAACGGTAAATCCCCAAATCCGTTTAGAGGGAGAAGTGCAGGTCAAAGGGCTGGAGTCCGGCGCTAGTACTCCCAATCTTGGGCTGAGGTAGAGGCTATCCAGCCTGGGGGCTTGTTCTCGATGGATTAGAATGCAGAGGCGAAAAGGAAAAAAGAGAGAAAAGAGAGATTTTTGTGCAGACTGTTTTGTCACAATTAAAACAAATCTCAGGCAGAAGGTGCACTCACATTTTCTGGTGCCAATTTGAACAAAAAAGGCACCAAAACAAAGGCAGATCGGTAAATTAAATCCAGGGGCACCGATTCCCCTGTTAGAGGTCCAATGGTCTGGAGATCTGATCCTTCAGACTGTCGATTCAGGATACTAAAGGAATAATTCACCACGGCTCTTACAGGGTGAAAAGTTCACAAAAGATTTATTAAACAACGATAAAATACACCTCAAACGCGTTTCGCTGAATACAGCTTCATCAGTGGGTGTAATGTTCACAATATACACAAGCACTATACAGTTGTGTTCAAAATGATTCAACCCCCAATGCTGTAAAGGGTTTTAGGGAATTTAGTGACATTTGTAATTGTATTCAGAATGAAATCCTACAAGGACTTTTTAAAGAACCATATGCAACTAAAATGACATCAATTGGTTTTGTAATACAGTAGTAAATGTTCCTTTTGTGAATTCTTCATTGACACAATTATTCAACCCCTTAAAGACTACCACTCTGAAGAACAGAGGTTCATTCAAGTGTTTTCAATCAGGTATTGAAAACACCTGTGGATGTCACGGTGCAGCAATAAAGCATAATAAGCACCAATTAGGCAGCTTTAAAATGACTGATACTCAGCTCCTTCTAGACATTTAGTGGTGTGGTTACAAACATGGTGAAGTCAAGAGAATGGTCCAGGAAGATAAGAGAAGAGGTGATTACTCTTCACAGGAAGGGCAATGGCTATAAGAAGATTGCAAAGATGTTAAACATACCAAGAGAGACCATAGGAAGCATCATTCGCAAATTCAAGGCAAAGGGCACTGTTGAAACGCTACCTGGTCGTGGCAGAAAGAAGATGCTGACTTCGACTGCTGTGCGCTACCTGAAGCGTAGAGTGGAGAAAAGTCCCCGTGTGACTGCTGAGGAACGGAGAAAAGATTTGTCAGATGTGGGTACTGAAGTTTCAGCTCAGACAATACGGCGCACACTGCGTAATGAAGGCCTCCATGCCAGAACTCCCAGGCGCACCCCCTTGCTGTCTCCAAAGAATAAGAAGAGTCGACTGCAGTATGCCAAAAGTCATGTGGACAAACCACAGAAGTTTTGGGATAGTGTTCTGTGGACTGATGAAATAAAATTAGAACTGTTTGGGCCCATGGATAAACGCTATGTTTGGAGGAGGAAGAACAAGGCCTATGAAGAAAAGAACACCTTGCCTACTGTGAAGCATGGTGGGGGGGTCAATCATGCTTTGGGGCTGTTTTGCTTCTGCAGGTACAGGGGAGCTTCAGCGTGTGCAAGGTACCATGAATTCTCTTCAGTACCAGGAGATATTGGATGACAATGTGATGCAGTCCGTCACAAACCTGAGGCTTGGGAGACGTTGGATCTTTCAACAGGACAATGATCCCAAGCATACCTCCAAGTCCACTAGAGCATGGTTGCAGATTAAAGGCTGGAAACATTTTGGAGTGGCCATCTCAGTCACCTGACTTAAATCCGATTGAGAACCTCTGGTGGGACTTAAAGAAAGCAGTTGCAGTGCGCAAGCCTAAGAATGTGACTGAACTGGAGGCTTTTGCCCATGACGAATGGGCGAAGATACCCGTAGATCGCTGCAAGACACTTGTGTCAAGCTATGCTTCACGTTTAAAAGCTGTTCTAACTGTAAAAGGATGTTGTACTAAGTACTAAGATTGAATGTCACTTGGGGGTTGAATAAAACTGATAATGATGTGAGCACAGAAAAGACATTTGTGCTTATTTCATTATAAATGTTATGTTATATTTGTCTGACCTACACGTGCCTCTTTGATTTAATTGTAAGCAAGATGACTGAATGATCAAAATCAATGTCAAACTGGCCAAAACACTCAATTTCAGTGGGGGTTGAATAATTTTGAACACAACTGTAGCTGCATATTTAATTCAAGGGATCTGTGATAGTGTGTTTAATCTGATGTGTTAGAACAATGGATTATACAAATGTTGTGTGAGCTGAAGGCTAAAGAATGTAAAGAATGTTTATTGTAAATAACTGACATAATGTAATTAGTATGGGTAGGACGAGGTGCGTCATTTTATGCAAATTATGACTGTTGGACTTCAGCATAAATGGTGGCGTTTTGTTCATTAAAAAGTCAGAACTCTCAGAGCTCAGAGAGAGAGAATCCTGTTTTAAAGCATACAGCCGCGCCTGGTGTCTTTATTTCAGCGACGCTACACTATACACTATTACCCTCAGAAGGCACCGAGCGGCCTTCTGGAGATTCCTAACGGCTCCAGGGCAGAGGAACAGAAGCAGGCGGGTCAAGCTGCTCGAGGCGCTGAGGACAGCGCTCCCAGTAGCCGGGCTGACCGCAACGAAGGGGTGTCTGGAGAGTCAGGACAGACGGAAAAGAACGGTTCCTTCACATTGGTGGCAAGCGGTGTGGATAGAGGCTCTCCAACACCAATACACCCCGAGATGGCCAACTATACAGCCTGCAAGCGGGACACCATGAAGGACCTGCTGGAGAGCCATGGAAGGAATGAATACTGAAGTAAGGGTCAAAGGCACAAGTGTGGTGCAACCCGGAGCGAGTGGAGATGTGTCACCGCTGAGAGAGACCGCAGAGGTTTTTGCCTGCGGTGCAAGAAAACCGTCTACAGAGGACTATGGATCAGGACAGCTCATTTATTCTTTATGAGCAGAGAATCACAGAGGACATTCAGCTGTGGAGACCCCAAGTGTTGGGGCCTCAGCCCACTGCGAGCCATGGAGACCAGTTGGTGCACTGGCTGCGTGCCGCACTCGATTTAGAGTGCAAATACGAGGACTTGCTGCAATGTGTGAGTGAGGAGGATTGGGAAGCTGACGAGAAGCCTCCCCCAGGCTATGTGTTCCGCGGTCCTGGCCCAGCATGGATCTACTTTAAGGGGGGAGACAATTATGGCAGTCCACAGGCTGCCAGACATGCAGAATTGTGCGCCATCCAGGGGCGCTACCTGGACGTTTATGAGGACTCTGCCTTTTGGCCCGTGCTAAAGGGACTCGCTGCTGAAGAATGGGCACTCGAAATGGACTTAAAAAGTTTGCAGACTGCAGCCCAGCTACCAGTCCTCGAGACCCCTGGAGGAAGCCTCCCCCCACCAGCCAGCGGGAAGCGGAAGAAAAAGACGGGTGGCCGAGCCAAAGCAGACCAGAGCAAAACACCGTCACAGCCCGGGGATTACAGCATTAAGCCATCTTCCAGCGGGCAGTATCAGGCCACCGGAGAGACTGGCACCCAGGCTGCTCCCCTCCTGAAAGATGGGGCCACACAGACCATGGACAGTCTGGTCAGCTCATTACAGGCTCACTTGCGTGATGCTCGGGCAGAGCTATTGGCTCTGGCAGGGACATTACAGGACCATCAGGATAAACTGCGAACTGTCATGGAGGAGAGAGATTTCCACTGCAATGAAGCACGAGAACAGGCAGCCACTATACGTCAACTATCGGCCCAGGTTTGTGCCTGCGAGGACACTACCAACACCCTGCACACGGAGCTCAGTGGAGCCCATGCGCAAATAGAGGAGCTGGAGCACAGCTCCCGTATAATGATTGAGCAACTAGAGGCTGAACGGCGAACCAAAGCTGCTCTACAGACAGAAAGGACTGCTTTTAAAATTCGCCTGGAGAACTGTGAACTGGAATTACAGCGGACACCGCTCTCCCGAGACACTATGCAGGCACGGGCCCATGCGCAGCAAGAGGAAATACAGCTGCTCCAAAACCAACTCCAGCTGTGCCAACACCAGCTACTAGAAGCAGACGCAGCTCGGAAGGAGAGCCTCGCTCAAACTAAGGCAAGCGAGATGGAGGTGAGCCGTCTGACACACCAACTAGGTGTATTGGAGCAGGAGCACCAGGGCACTGTTAGCCACCTGCAGGCTGAGCTCGAAGGGACACGAGAACAGTGCCAACAGCTCAAAGATGAGATGTCCCTGGCACAAGCTGCCAGCACCCATGTGCCCACCACGGAGGAGAGCAGCACAACAGGGGGTCGAGTCATTGCCCCATATATATTTTGCACGAAAGAGCGTTTGTACCCGGTGTTGCTGGAGGCTGTTTTGGCATCCACGTGTGACTGTTCCTCGAGGAAAATGGGGACCCCTCATAATGCCACCCCTACCAACCAAGCTGCAGAAAGAGAGGAGATCACTTCCCCCCTTCCCAGGAGACCGGTGAGTGACCATTCTGAGAGGCAATCAAGTTCCTGGCCCCAGGAAGAATTGCGCCTTTTTGGATTTTGGGGATTGCCGTGGGCTGGGCCCTTTTTAAACGCTCAGGAGGGGGGCATCAGCAGAAGGAGAGACTGGGAACTGTGACTGCTGACTGTATTCGGGTCCTGGGTCCGCAGAGGTGCCCTGGACAGAGTAAGATATGGGGGGTAATTTCAGGGTGCCCCCTAACAAACATTTTATGCCTGTGGACTGTGGTGGCCTGTTGCCTGGCGCACTGGACAAGAGGGATGGCCTGCCTCTTGCCCCGGGACTATGGACCGACATCCTTCCAGCGACCGTCAGACCCCGCTGATTTTGCTTATGTGCCCGCAACCATGGAACTTTGAAGATGGCACAGAAGAGGGGCAAGGTGAGAGGTCTCGTCAGTGGCAAGCGATCCGTTTGGGATCTAAGCTTGCCCTGCCGTTCTGGAAGGGGGGACATATGTCATGGAGCTGATGTAACGCTCCATGCTTCAAACCCTTAGAGACTTTATGTTCATTTATATCGTGTGATTTTAGATATATTTTACATCGTTTGGTTTTACTTTAATTTAGTTTAGTGTAAAATAGCATAGCTTTGGTTTTAAATATACTTATATTCCTGTAGGTAAATGTGTTTTTGTGTATACAGTAAACAAGCTTTACTGCTGTGTAATTTATGCACCAGGGCTTTTCCCATTATCTGGCTGCATATTTAATTCAAGGGATCTGTGATAGTGTGTGTTTAATCTGATGTGTTAGAACAATGGATTATACAAATGTTGTGTGAGCTGAAGGCTAAAGAATGTAAAGAATGTTTATTGTAAATAACTGACTGTGACGGGATGGAGTGTCCGCCTGCGGTCCTGATCCTATCTGACCCCCTTGATGGCATCCGGCCCGACTACCGAGTGGCTCGGCACTCGGCGTCTCGAGCAGCCTGATCTACCGACCTCTTGTTGGTGTGGAGGTGGCTGCTGGGCTGACTTGAGGCTCCTTTTCCTGGGATAGACGTGATGTGGAAGGCCGCTGAGTGCTTTCTAGGTGCAATGTGATATTCCCTGGAAGAACTCACCAGACGAAGCTGTATGACTTCAAAACAGAGACTGATTTATTACAAGGTTTGGGCAGATCCTTTTATACACACAACGTCCAGACTTGAATGCCCTCAGACATCTCCAGACTTAAATGCCCTCATACAATACAGGATATATGTTAATACATCACTCTAATAAAAACCACACCAGTAAAACCACATCTAGACATGAAATAAAATGTCCATACACTTAAACGCACAACCGAAATATAAAAGGAAAAAATTATCTTTAAAACTGTGTGAGTTTTTAGTCACGCGGCTCGCTGGAAGGAGCGCTCAGGTCAATTCCGTGACACTGACATAATGTAATTAGTATGGGTAGGACGAGGTGCGTCATTTTATGCAAATTATGACTGTTGGACTTCAGCATAAATGGTGGCGTTTTGTTCATTAAAAAGTCAGAACTCTCAGAGCGAGAGAATCCTGTTTTAAAGCATACAGCCGCGCCTGGTGTCTTTATTTCAGCGACGCTACACTATACACTATCACCCTCAGAAAGTACTGAGCGGCCTTCTGGAGATTCCTAACGGCTCCAGGGCAGAGGAACAGAAGCAGGCGGGTCAAGCTGCTCGAGGCGCTGAGGACAGCGCTCCCAGTAGCCGGGCTGACCGCAACGAAGGGGTGTCTGGAGAGCCAGGACAGACGGAAGGGAACGGTTCCTTCACAGATACTATATTTGAAGGTCTTAGTTTATCAAACAGATGTAGAGTACTTAGATAAGAGGTCAAATAAACGCCCAGGAGAGGAGGTGATGCAGAGATAAAGGGAAATGAACACAGGATATACCCTGATCTTCTCTTATTCTAACAAAAGGATATGTATATATGTATATCCACAGAGCGTCATACAAATGACCAGGCTCAGCCCAAGGTAAAAAGGGGAATATTTTACAAGGCAAAATATATAGAGTGAAGTATAATCACCAGGGTACCGGAATATCTAAAAAGCAGTAAGTCTTTTTTTTTAACAGTCAAGTTCATGGAAGGAATAGAAAGCAGTGGCCGTAAAACCACTTATAAACTAAGAATTATACATAAGAATGAACAAAAAAATAATGTGTAGACAAAAGACGAATTAAGTAATGGGTTATCAGAGCCACATGTTGTAAATAATTCTAATGAGACAGGAGTGGTAAAATGAGAAAGTGAATCATTATCCAGTTTCACCCAATGTGGAGTAGACATCACACATGCGTTTAATAAATATCCTAGACGAAACAGCAGAGGGGAACATTGAAATAAAAGTACAAATACAGGGGAGGGGAAAGAACTAGCTCGATATATGTAAAGAGCAGTGATACGAGGAATCAGTTAGACCAGATCCTTGTGAGTAGAAAAACCATGTGTGTGTGAAGATCAGGGGTTCTCCATCTACACCTTAAATTAGGAACTAGAAGAGAGCATATAAGAAGAGGAGATAGCAAGCTTACAGAGCGCCCTAATAAAGGAGTCACTGGCGACTGGATACATACCCAAACTCTGGAAGACTGCAAGAGTGGTACCTATCCATAAAAGTGGTGACAGTACTTTGGTATCCAACTACCGTCCGATATCGTTGCTCCCTGTAATGTCAAAAGTCTTGGAAAAATGTGTCTACACACAATTACGTGATTATTATCAATATTGGAACTACTTAACCCCGGATCAATCAGGCTTTCGTCCAAATCACTCAACTACAACCGCCCTTTTAAAAGTCTGCAATGATATCCAGGCTGGGATGGAACAAGGAAACCTAACTGGAGCCATCTTCCTTGATTTTGCCAATGCCTTTGACACGGTAGACCATGGCATCTGGTTAGAAAAACTTAAAAACTCTGGCATTGGTAATCGCACGCTAACCTGGTTTCAATCATATGTATCCAACCGATCACAATATGTGTCAATTTCTGGCAGCTCCTCCCTCCCGCTCCCAGTCACTTGCGGTGTACCCCAAGGCTCAATACTCGGCCCCCTGCTATTCACATTATTCATAAATGATCTGCCCAACGTCTGCAAAGCCTCAACTGCACATATGTACGCAGACGCCACTGTGATCTATACCAGCAAAGCCTCAACTGTACACATGTACGCAGACGACACTGTAATCTATACCAGCAAACCAAATCTCCCGCAGCTGGAGGCCGTGCTGCAAGAACAATTCACAGGGGTAGAAAAGTGGATCAAACACAACAAACTTTTTTTAAATAATGACAAAACTGTAACGATGCTCTTTGGAACAAAACCTAAACTACACAAATTGCAAAATCCCCATCTATGTGTTGGGACAAAATCAAATGGCATGCTGACCACATTCACTTCTCTCAAATATCTAGGTATGTGGTTGGACCCTAATCTATCCTTTGGCCCCCACATCGAAAAACTCTCATCTAAACTTTACCCCAAACTAGGTGCCCTGTACAGAAACAAATCCTGCCTGAGTCCCGCGGTAAGAAAGCAGATTGTACAGCAAATGCTTATGCCGGCTATTGATTACGGAGATGTAGTGTATGCAGCCGCCCCGCAAACACACCTTCATAAACTTACTGCATTGTATAACTCATTCTGCCACTTTGTGCTACAATGTAACTGCATGACCCACCATTGTGACATGTTAAAAGAGCTAAACTGGCCATCACTGGAATCTAGACGCACCCTTCACCTCTCCAGCCTGGTGTTTAAGAGCATCTCTGGGAAGCTGCCACCCTACCTGAATAGACTGCTTCCCCCAGCAGCTCCCTCATCCTATAACCTCCGATCCAGGCCCAGCACCTTACTTGCTATACCACAATACAAAAAGACAGTGGCTCGGTCCTCATTTTCCTACAGAGCACCACAATTATGGAATAACCTCCCAGACACCATCAAATCTTCCCCCAGTCTCAAGTCACTCAAAAGCTCCTTACTAACATACCTCAATACAGAATGCACCTGTAAACATGTAACCTAGTGACTATATTTCCTACATATTTTTCTGTTAATCTGTATATTTGTGTTGTTAATATCTTACATTGTATTACTTTGTATTTCTGTAACTGTAACACTTCAATGTTCTTGAACCCAGGACATACTTGAAAACGAGAGAAATCTCAATGTATCCTTCCTGGTAAAATCCTTTATAAATAAATAAATAAAATAAATAAATCTCCAAGATAAACTATCATAATAGAATGTAGATATTCTAAATAATCAAAATAAAGCCATCGATCTGGATCTAGTGGGTCTGGAGAGATAAATGAAACAAGTGTGTACTGGGTGAAGAGAATATATCCTATACTATAAAAGAGTAAGGCTTGGCGTGTTCGTCGCCAAGCCTACTCTGCGTATGCGCGCGCAACCAGCGGCGGTTGGCTGTGCGCGCATGCAACCGCCGCGGCACGAGCCGGCTGTGCACTCGCCGCGGAGGTTACAAGATGCACACAGCAGCCGGGTAGAGGCTGCGCTCGCAGCCTCTACCCGGCTGCCGCGCGCATCCAACCCCTGAACGGCGAAGGGAAAGTTCCCTCGCTTCCGCTCTTTGAAGGACCCAAGCCGCGGTCATGTGGGAGTACCACGTGACCGCGGCTTGGGTACTTCAACGAGCGGAAGCGGGGAAACTTTCCCTTCGCCGCTCGGGAAGGTAAGTATGCGGCTGAGAGCTCCAGGGGCGGCTGTCCGAATGCCGATAGAGCATTCGAACAGCCGCCCCATGTCTGTTCTGGGGTCTGAGCTTGGGGGCAAATATCCATGAGAGCGTGGGGGCAAATATCCATGAGAGCTTGGGGGCAAATATCCATGAGAGCTTGGGGGCAAATATCCATGTGCTGGGGCAATATATCCATGTGCTGGGGCAGTATATCCATGTGCTGGGGCAATATCCACGAGCTGGGGCAATATATCCACGAGCTGGGGCAATATATCCACGAGCTGGGGCAATATATCCACGAGCTGGGGCAATATATCCACGAGCTAGGGCAATATCCACGAGCTGGGGCAATATATCCACGAGCTGGGGCAATATATCCACGAGCTGGGGCAATATATCCACGAGCTGGGGCAATATCCACGAGCTGGGGCAGTATATCCACGAGCTGTGGCAATATCCACGAGCTGGGGCAGTATCCATGAGCTGGGGCAGTATTAATAATAGACTGCCCTCTGGGCAGGCTTTCCAACTAGTATACTATAAAACAGTAAGGTTTGGCGTGTCTGTCGCCAAGCCACTACTGCGCATGCGCGCGCAACCAGTGCAACCTGGCTGCGCGAGCATCCAACAGCCGCGGCACAGCCGGCGCGTGCCGCGGCGGTTGGATGGCGGCAGGCCCGCCGCTCTGTGGGACCCTCCGCCCCCTGGAACCCGCCGTCGTGCTGCCCAGTGGGACACGCCGCCGGCGGTTTCTGAAACCCCCGCCGCCGAGCGTCGCAGGGCCTCCACAGTCACGTGCCCGCAGCTACACGTGACGCCAACTTGAAGGGGCAAATATACCCATGTGAGCAGGGGGGCAATCATACCCATGTGAGCAGGGGGGCAAATATACCCATGTGAGCAGGGGGGCAAATATACCCATGTGAGCAGGGGGGCAATTATACCCATGTGAGCAGGGGGGCAATTATACCCATGTGAGCAGGGGGGCAATTATACCCATGTGAGCTGAGGGCAAATATACCCATGTGAGCAGGGGGGCAAATATACCCATGTGAGCAGGGGGGCAAATATACCCATGTGAAAAGGGGGCAAATATACCCATGTGAGCAGGGGGGCAATCATACCCATGTGAGCAGGGGGGCAAATATACCCATGTGAAAAGGGGGCAAATATACCCATGTGAGCAGGGGGGCAATCATACCCATGTGAGCAGGGGGGCAAATATACCCATGTGAGCAGGGGGCAAATATACCCATGTGAGCAGGGGGGCAAATATACCCATGTGAGCAGGGGGGCAAATATACCCATGTGAGCAGGGGGCAAATATACCCATGTGAGCTGAGGGCAAATATACCCATGTGAGCAGGGGGGCAATCATACCCATGTGAGCAGGGGGGCAATCATACCCATGTGAAAAGGGGGCAAATATACCCATGTGAGCAGGGGGCAATCATACCCATGTGAAAAGGGGGCAAATATACCCATGTGAGCAGGTGGGGCAATCATACCCATGTGAGCAGGGGGGGGCAATCATACCCATGTGAGCAGGGGGGCAATTATACCCATGTGAGCTGAGGGCAATTATACCCATGTGAGCTGGGGGGGCGATTATACCCATGTGAGCAGGGGGAAATTATACACATGTGAGCAGGGGGCAAATATACCCATGTGAGCTTGGGGCAAATAAACCCATGTGAGCTGGGGGCAATATATATATCCACGTGAGCTGCTGTCATTTTGGCGAAAATTCACGCACAACTCACTTAACAATAGACTGCCCTCTGGGCAGGCTTTCCACCTAGTATATATATATAATGGGTCTACAGAAATGTAGATAGCGATAGACCTAAATACAACTAGTATAATGGATACAAAAAATGAAAAATTAATTAATAATACTGGGATTGCGGAGAGACAGCGTAAATAAAGGTAATAACCTTTCAAGAGGCTGGTAGAATGGGCTAAACAGGGGAGGGGAAAAAATTATAAGTAAACAATGGAAAAATGCCTGTTGATTGAGAAAGAATTAATACCTAATGTATACACCTCTTTATTATTAAATACTAAACAAAAAGCATACATGTTCATAAGACATAAAGAAGAGGGAACTATAGGCTATATAGATGTTCCAATGAACTGACCAATGTAGATATTATAAAACAGCACGGGGGAGCTAATAAGGTGGCGAAAAAAGGGGCCATCTATAGCTGCAGAGTATGTACAAGAATAAAATAAGGTTATATTAAAAGGAAAAATGGCCTAACCAATAAAGTAGTGTATCGGCCGGGCGAATTACACAAAGAACAGTAATGTGGAGATCTATCCAGAGAAAGGAGAGGAGAATACAAGAAAAGTAAATCTGTATCGCCATTGAAGGGCAACTATATAAAAATAAGTTAGATACCGCGAACAGTATAGAGAGGGAATCATAAAAATTACGAAATTACAAGCAATTAATTATACACATACAAAAAAGGGGGGAAAGAAGCACGGTATTAAAAAATAAAATAAAAAATATTAACAATAGGGGTTTAAAGGAAATGACAAAGTTCGAAATCTTGATTTAGACCCCTTGGAAGAAGTGTTTTTAAAGTATAAATCCATTTCATTTCTGCTCTACTTATTTTATTAATAAAATTTCAACCCCCTCAATCTTTAATAATTTTTTTGATTGCTAAGAATTTCGTGCCCTGTGGATCCTGATGATGGTATTGTTTATAATGTAGAGGGACACAATGTGTTTCCACTCCCTTCTTTATATTATTTAGATGTTCTCTAATCAGAGTATTGAGACTCCTGGTGGTCCTCCCTATATATTGTTTGCCACAAAGGCAAACAATCATATAAATGACGTCCTTCGAGAAACACGTAAGAAGGTCATGGATTTTGTACTCATTTTTGATATCCATATCTGAAAACTGTTGGATTTGTCGTTTAGGGCAACCTGTCATCCTACAATACAGGCAATTTCCACAACCAAAAAAAACCTTTATTGGCCATAAGAAAATTGGGCTGACTGACTGGGGGGTTATGGTTTACTAGTTTTTGTTTAAGACTTTTCGCCCCCCTAAATATAATCTTTGGATTCTCCTGTAAAATTACTCTTAACTCCGGATCCTCCAATAAGACCGGCCAGTATTTTCTAATAATTGTTTTAAACTTAGAATGATTAGAGTTAAAATTACAGATTATAGAGATTCCAATATCTGGTTTTGGTTTGGGATTAGTGCGGAGAATTTCTTCCCTTTTAAAAGCCATAACTTCATTCTTAGTGTTCCTCAATATTTCTTTATTATAACCTTTTTCTTCAAACTGTGTTTGTAGGATTTCTGCCTGTGCTAAATAGTCCCGTTTCTCTGTACAGTTGCGTCGCATCCGAAGAAATTGTCCCTTAGGTATTCCGTCCAACCATTGTTTGAAATGACAGCTCTCCAAAGTGATAAAACGGTTTACATCTACTGGTTTAAAATGGGTTCTTGATTTGAGAGACACAGCTTCTACAAAAATTTCTAGATCTAAAAAATTAATACTATCCTTACTAAAAGCGGTTTCTAAAAAGATTACCCAATCATTAGTGTTTAAAAATTCAAAGAATTCCAATAGTGTACTTTCATCCCCTTTCCAAATAAAAAAAATATCATCGATATATCTTCTAAAGTGTGTAAAAAAATTTCCTAATAAAAAACATCTTCCCATTCTGTCATAAATAAATTTGCATAGCTTGGGGCAAATTTACTTCCCATCGCTGTTCCAGTCTTTTGTAAGGAATTCAGACTCATTTTTACTGAGGATACCTAACTCCTCTCCTTTGCTCACATACTGATAAATTTTTTCAGCTGTTTCTTTAATAGGGTTATTGGACAATATTCTATAGGTGGAGGTATCGTTCAATATACGATTGGATTCTGTGTCGTACTTCTCCCTAGATAAAAGTACGATGCCCCCCCCCCTTTATCCGCTGGTCTTATTATAATCTCAGGATGGTCCAATAGCTCTTTTAAAGCTTTTCTATCCTCTTTATTGAAATTCCCTCTAAAGGGTGCTTTAATATTCTCAATGTCTTTTAATACCATATTTTCAAAAGTGATCATCTCTTTGGAGATCATATGCTTTAGTTCTGTGTGCATCCAACCATCGTTATTTTGTATTTCTTTTACAATGGGATTTTTTTAGGAAATATTTCTTTAGACAGAGTTTTCTCTTAAATTTTTGAATGTCAACGTGTGTCAAATTTATTGAGAGTTGCTGATGGTGCAAACTTTAACCCTTTATTCAAAACCCTCACATGCCTGTCTTCTAATGGGAATCCACTTAAGTTAAAGATTCCTTCCGGGGCTACCTTCTCCCTCTTTTTTCCTGGCCGGGTTCCTCGTCCCCCCTACATCCTCTCGGTCTTCCAATCTTCGTTTTAGAGGGGATACAGTATACTGGGCCACTCGTTCTTTTACTCTTTGTACTGCCCGATTCTGAGACTGGTACGGTGGGCTCTTTTCTTTCCAGTTTGGGCCATCCTCCAAAAAAACCTCATTATGTGTGTCCTCCGTATCAAGCACTTGGAATCTATTTGTGAGAGGGAGGGGATCTCCTCTAATATATTCTGTATTTCGATGGGTATCTCTATTGAAAGGCTTCGACCGTTCCTGATAGTCCGTTGGCTGTCGTCTAGTTGACTCATAGGGTGGTCTTCTATGTTCATAGTTAGAAGATGATGGGAAGTGATTAGGAGGACCTCCTTGGGTATAATTATAATTATTTCTCCATGTATTATTCCTATAATGTTGTCTAGGGGGATAATAATATTGATTTCTGTAATTAAAATTACCATGGCCCTGATAGTTAGTATAGCCTTGATTATTGAATCTTGAGTTGGGACCTCTAGAATGAGGAATTCTGATGATTTTTAGGATTCCAATATGTGGAGTTTACACGATTCCTTCTGATCACAGGTCTTTGAGGGGCACGTGTTGCTTGTGTTCTTTCTTGCGGAGGATTTCTCTCCAGGGCTAACAGGTTCGGGTGTAGAGCATCTTCCTCTACCGAAGTATCTTCTTGTGATGTCTCCATTCTCCATACATCTCCTTTAGCGTAATCATCTTTGTCCCGTTGATATTTAGATTTCTTTCGGGTCATAATGCTTTTTTCTAGAGATTCCAATCTTTCCTCCATTCTTTGTACTATGCTTTGCATAGTATCTGGATTCGTAAGCCCTTCTAGTTCCTTCTGTTTGTCTTCTATTTTAGTGTCTAGATCCAAAAGTAATTCCCTTTTTCTTTCAATAATTGTGCCGATCATTATAAAAGAAAAACTTTCTAGATTTTTTACCCATCTTTGACGAAGCAATCTGATCCTCTCTATCGAATGTGGGAGTTTAATAGAGTCTTAAACCTCTCGGGGTTAAACGATCTTTGATATATAATTCCAACATAGTAATATCAAGTTTATTCCTAAATTCTTTGGTGAGCATATTTTCTAACTGGTTAGTATTAATGTCAATTTGTGTCTGTACATCCGTAACGGGTATATCAACCCCTTGGATGTTAAACAGATTGGTCATTCCTTGCCCAAATTTATTTCTCTGAACGCGCACCATAGTTGCAGGCTAAACACAGTGGGGATTTAAACAATAAACGAAAGTAAATGTAGTGTCTGTGTAGCGCCACTATATGGCCCTATTATCAAAGACAAGGAAAATGTAAAAAAAAAGGAGAACATATGAACGATTCTGATAGTTTATCTTGGAGATTTACACGGCGCTCTGTAAGCTTGCTATCTCCTCTTCTTATATGCTCTCTTCCAGTTCCTAATTTAAGGTGTAGATGGAGAACCCCTGATCTTCACACACACATGGTTTTTCTACTCACAAGGATCTGGTCTAACCGATTCCTCGTATCACTGCTCTTTACATATATCGAGCTAGTTCTTTCCCCTCCCCTGTATTTGTACTTTTATTTCAATGTTCCCCTCTGCTGTTTCGTCTAGGATATTTATTAAACGCATGTGTGATGTCTACTCCACATTGGGTGAAACTGGATAATGATTCACTTTCTCATTTTACCACTCCTGTCTCATTAGAATTATTTACAACATGTGGCTCTGATAACCCATTACTTAATTCGTCTTTTGTCTACACATTATTTTTTTGTTCATTCTTATGTATAATTCTTAGTTTATAAGTGGTTTTACGGCCACTGCTTTCTATTCCTTCCATGAACTTGACTGTTAAAAAAAAAGACTTACTGCTTTTTAGATATTCCGGTACCCTGGTGATTATACTTCACTCTATATATTTTGCCTTGTAAAATATTCCCCTTTTTACCTTGGGCTGAGCCTGGTCATTTGTATGACGCTCTGTGGATATACATATATACATATCCTTTTGTTAGAATAAGAGAAGATCAGGGTATATCCTGTGTTCATTTCCCTTTATCTCTGCATCACCTCCTCTCCTGGGCGTTTATTTGACCTCTTATCTAAGTACTCTACATCTGTTTGATAAACTAAGACCTTCAAACGAGAGAAATCTCAATGTATCCTTCCTGGTAAAATCCTTTATAAATAAATAAATAAATATAGTATCATTTATTTTATTTTATTTTTTCCCTTTGCCTGTACATTGTTATAAAATATATGCGGACCTGTTGACTCTTTTACTTTCACAACATGTTCAATGCAAGGTAGTATCTTGTTGTCTTTTCTAGGATACTTATTGTCTTTGTTTTTAATTATGTATTAATTATGTATTGATTTGCCTATGTTCACACTTAAATGCACTAATTCGGCTCATTACCCGGCAGCCCTCCTGCAGGAGCTAGAATGAGCAATGCAGCTATATATAGTGCTTATGTATACTGTGAACATTACACCCACTGATGAAGCTGTATTCAGCGAAACGCGTTTGAGGTGTATTTTATCGTTGTTTAATAAATCTTTTGTGAACTTTTCACCTTGTAAGAGCCGTGGTGAATTATTCCTTTAGTATCCTGAATCGACAGTCTGAAGGATCAGATCTCCAGACCATTGGACCTCTAACAGGGGAATCGGTGCCCCTGGATTTAATTTACCGATCTGCCTTTGTTTTGGTGCCTTTTTTGTTCAAATTGGCACCAGAAAATGTGAGTGCACCTTCTGCCTGAGATTTGTTTTAATTGTGACAAAACAGTCTGCACAAAAATCTCTCTTTTCTCCTTTTCGCCTCTGCATTCTAATCCATCGAGAACAAGCCCCCAGGCTGGATAGCCTCTACCTCAGCCCAAGATTGGGAGTACTAGCGCCGGACTCCAGCCCTTTGACCTGCAATAATCAGTTCATACTCTGATTTATGGGTGTGGTTCACCAAAATAATTCCTTCACCTTGAGAATCTTGTCATCACAATTTCACGGGATTACACAGGCGCTCCTCCCATTCTTTCTTGTGTGTAATATAATTAGTTTAATTGCCTAGTTTGTTTTATCCAATTTAGTGATCACGATTGTATATGTGATCAAAGAGACGACTGAAAGATAATTGATAGACATTTTTAATTTTCTGTAGGATTATAAATGTCCTGTGATTGAAATACATACCATATTTCAATATGCATTATGTGAAAAGCCTGTTCTAATGCAGGGCTGTGGTTCCCCCCCCCTTTCTTGTCCCAATACAATGTCTGTTCAGCTTAGTTTCCTCTTGAGGCTGGCCAGGGAGTTGATTAAAATAGATATCCTGTGTTAACTCTTAGAAATGTCTTCAAAATCTATGTGATGTCTGATGTAGAAATGTATCTGCTATGATTGGCTGTTCTATCACATTCCTATGTGGGGTGGGATAGGAACCTCTTTTCTACAACAAACGTTTCTATTGGATGTTGAAATAATAAACTGCTCTGTCTATCGACGAGATATTCAGACGTGAAATGGCCATATCCCAGTGTGGTTGGTTTTATTGTCTCCTCTGATCAGTGTAGTGCGGCATCTTTCTCTATTTTGATATATGAAGAAGAAGAAATAACAGACTATTAGGGATTCCATATATGGTACTTATAATAGTAAAAATTTTTGTTTGACTACAAGATTGAGAGTCGTAAGAGACTATATATACACATCACTACTAGCACTTTTTTGCGTGCACTATCTACTGCTGCGGCAGTTGTCCGTATCCATTAGGACTGTATCAAAACCGTTCCTCAAGGACTTAGTTGCTGGAATATTTTGCACTATACGCACTTTTTATTGGGATTTGATTATTATTGCAAAACAATTATTTCAGCTGCTACTGCAATACATGCACTATTTTGCACTTTGCACAATAATAGCATTATTTATTAACGTTGCACTTTATTACCAGTCATTTAGACTGTGCACACATCCCACTTTGACCACTTGGATTTACCGTAATTTTAGATGGTCTTTATCGATGTACCATATATTGTTTTTTATTGTATCTACTTGTCATAGGTACTTTATTCTGTCCACTGGCTGCTAATTTGTGCCGTATTTGCATATTAGGACAGTCACATTGAATACTTGTATTTTAAGTCTGTACAGATTTGTCACTAGCACGTTACCTTTGTTTATACATAACTGCGCTGTATCTATATATTAACAGTGCCTTTACACTAAATGAAAATGCGGAGACACCTCTCTGGGTCCCATATATCCATGTGAGCTGGGGGCAATATATATCTGTAATGGTAGGCCCCCTATAGGGTGAGGGGGAGCCTTTTGGCTGTGTGGTTTTGAAGCTTTTAGGGCAGGTATATGGTTTGTTGTGCAGAATAGCAGACTCCAGCACACACTTGCAGCACTTGGAATACAAGAGGATAGTGCAGAATACAGACACACGAGGAAGCCCTGCACTGGGTATGATTTCTCTTCTACAGACTGATCACAGGACTGGGGGTAGACAATGAATACCGCCAACTGTAGGGCAGAACTCTGCACTTGAAAACACAATGAGTGCAGCACACTGCAGGGCAGAACTCGGTACTTGAAAACACAATGAATGCAGCAAACTGCAGATCCTAACACTCCCAGCCAGGGAGTACAAAACAAAGCCCTGAGTATCACTCACACCAAATGGCTTTGTGGCCAAATGCCTGTTGAGTGAAAACAAACTAACTAAACAGACAGATAAATACTAAACAGACAGTGGACATACCAAAGAGAAGTTCCAGAAGCCAAGACGCTCATACACGAGATAATCAGAATACAGATATACTTCAGGGGACAGACAAGAGAATAAACCAGAAATCAGAGCAAGAAGTCATACACAGAGTATCAAGATACAGAACTAGAATAACACAGGGAGCAGGAACTTAGTCTATCCTGATCCAAGGAGCAAGTGCATGGTAGGCCCTATATATAGGGCTGAACAGATCATGTGACTGCAGACCATTAGCCCAGTGGAGATGGTATGCAGAGCCTGAGCATGAAAGCCAGCAAACTGGCAACTCCCTTCTCCCACCACCAGGGGGCAGGGTCGAGACGTAACAACATCCATGTGAGCAATATATATCCATGTGAGCTGGGGGGCAATATATATCCATGTGAGCTGGGGGCAATATATTTTTGTGAGCTGGGGGGCAATATATATATCCATGTGAGCTGGGGGCAATATATATATCCATGTGAGCTGGGGCAATACATATATATCCATGTGAGCTGGGGGAAAATATATATATCCGTGTGAGCTGGGGGCAAATATATATATCCGTGTGAGCTGGGGGCAATATATATTTCCATGTGAGCTGGGGGCAATATATATATCCAAGTCAGCTGGGGGCAATATATATATCCATGTGAGCTGGGGGCAATATATATATCCATGTGAGCTGGGGGGAAATATATCCGCATGTCACTGCGAACCCAACACCAGCTCTTGGCCAAAACTGGTAGAATGCCCCCCCACGAAACCTGTGTCTGGATCCACCCCCGGATGAGGCTGCTGCTCCCAGCCTCGGAAGTTACCCCTTCTTTTGTTGTCTCTGCCTAGGAGGAGTGATTTATTCTCTAGATTTCCAGGTGGGAGACCCTGCAGCAAAAAAAACGAAACTATTCATTCCCTCCTGGTGCTTAAGGCTGTCACCTTTAACTCTGTCACACGATGTACGCCGCCACCCCCCCCCCAGAGGAATGGTATGAAGGCTCCCTGCCTGAAACCGCCATGAAAGAAAAAACTGCACAAGCAGGAAACAAATAAAACACAATAAAGTAACAGAACAATTGGCAAACCGAGAAATGGCAGAAAAAGTGGGCAACGTTTAAGCTGAAAGCGACAAGCCTTATTGGTCAGCCATGTATAAGGCCCGAGTCCATTGGATGGCACTTACTGGTTGTGTTGCAGCCTGTTTTACTGAAACCTTTTCTTTGTTGCTATCTGTAAAATCTGAAGCTTGTGTATCTTGGAGAATAATTGGATGTTTTCTGGTCTAGCTGGGCATGCGCTACGGATGTAGATGCCGCCATTCAGTTTATGTCATGGACCGCACATACTGGCGTCACTGTAAGTCTGCCTGGGCTTTCCAGACGAGGCTTTCCTCTGCTCCAAACACGTAACCAGACTGACATACGCTTCAGCAAACAGAGAAACAACCTGTCCTTGCACGGAGATCAGAAAAGTTATTTGACAGTTGTCCTTCTCCATGTGGAAGCACAAGCAGCACCAGACACATGGCAGGAGTGGACTGACAACCCTTGGGGTCCATTGGTAATAGAAGATCACAGGGCCCCTCATTGTGCAAGACCGCCCTGACATACAAGCAATGCCCATATGTACATTGTGCTATTATAGAATGGATTTCTCTAAAGCTGCTGCTGATACGGTTTGCCCATTTTATGTGCGGTGGTATGGGACCCGCTTAATTAACTCTAAGGCTGGTGTCAGATGAGCGCATTTTGTACGGACTGTGCGCCCGTGCAGTACGGACTTTCTGACTGACAACAAGGTAGTGGCCACACAGTCTGTTTTTTTTCACTGACGTTTTCTTGACAGATGTAGAAGGGAAAATAAATTCAAATGAAAAAACATTTTGTCCGTCAAAAATGCTGGAGGTGTAAATGCTGGAGGTGTAAATGCTGGGCATATAAATGCTGGGCGTATAAATGCTGGAGGTGTAAATGCTGGGCGTGTAAATGCTGGAGGTGTAAATGCTGGGCGTGTAAATGCTGGGCGTGTAAATGCTGGGCGTGTAAATGCTGGAGGTGTAAATGCTGGAGGTGTAAATGCTGGAGGTGTAAATGCTGGAGGTGTAAATGCTGGGCGTATAAATGCTGGGCGTATAAATGCTGGAGGTGTAAATGCTGGAGGTGTAAATGCTGGGTGTATAAATGCTGGAGGTGTAAATGCTGGGCGTGTAAATGCTGGGCGTATAAATGCTGGAGGTGTAAATGCTGGAGGTGTAAATGCTGGAGGTGTAAATGCTGGAGGTGTAAATGCTGGAGGTGTAAATGCTGGAGGTGTAAATGCTGGAGGTGTAAATGCTGGAGGTGTAAATGCTGGAGGTGTAAATGCTGGAGGTATAAATGCTGGAGGTATAAATGCTGGGCGTATAAATGCTGGGCGTATAAATGCTGGGCGTATAAATGCTGGAGGTATAAATGCTGGGCGTATAAATGCTGGGCGTATAAATGCTGGGCGTATAAATGCTGGGCGTATAAATGCTGGGCGTATAAATGCTGGAGGTATAAATGCTGGGCGTATAAATGCTGGAGGTATAAATGCTGGACGTATAAATGCTGGACGTATAACTGCTGGACGTATAAATGCTGGACGTATAAATGCAGGAGGTATAAATGCTGGAGGTATAAATGCTGGATGTATAAATGCAGGAGGTATAAATGCTGGAGGTATAAATGCTGGAGGTATAAATGCTGGAGGTATAAATGCTGGAGGTATAAATGCTGGAGGTATAAATGCTGGAGGTATAAATGCTGGAGGTATAAATGCTGGAGGTATAAATGCTGGAGGTATAAATGCTGGATGTATAAATGCTGGAGGTATAAATGCTGGAGGTATAAATGCTGGAGGTATAAATGCTGGAGGTATAAATGCTGGAGGTATAAATGCTGGACGTATAAATGCTGGACGTATAAATGCTGGAGGTATAAATGCTGGAGGTATAAATGCTGGAGGTATAAATGCTGGAGGTATAAATGCTGATGGTATAAATGCTGGATGTATAAATGCTGGAGGTATAAATGCTGGAGGTATAAATGCTGGATGTATAAATGCTGGAGGTATAAATGCTGGACGTATAAATGCTGGAGGTATAAATACTGGGCGTATAAATGCTGGACGTATAAATGCTGGACGTATAAATGCTGGACGTATAAATGCTGGAGGTATAAATGCTGGATGTATAAATGCTGGAGGTATAAATGCTGGAGGTATAAATGCTGGAGGTATAAATGCTGGACGTATAAATGCTGGACGTATAAATGCTGGACGTATAAATGCTGGACGTATAAATGCTGGGCGTATAAATGCTGGAGGTATAAATGCTGGACGTCTGACCTCGTTTCATCACTCACACATAAAGCTATGCGGATGCTGTGAACGTGGCGCACTCCGCACGTCCGTTCTAGCAGTATTACGTTCTTGCCTAACCTGCGTCTGTTTGCCGCGTCCGTCATGCGTCTGCACTTCTGTGCGGACGTACTTCGTGTGTGGGGCTCCATTTAACACAATTCTCTGCTATGACGGATGTACTTACGTGCGGCAACACGGACGTGAACACTGCACTCGTCTGACCCCCGGGCAGTGCCCTATTGACCCAATGATCAGTCCGCCCCTGCATGGCACGAATATCACATAATCGAGAGAAAAAAACGTAACCAATGTGAGAGAAATAGTGA